>JAEIFV010001807.1:0-17365 GCA_018904265.1 Lordiphosa collinella | reverse complement strand
ACTATAATACGAGGTGTGTTCAAAAGAATATCGCGAATTTTGAATTTTCGCGGATTACGTATATTCAATTTCGATTTTTTTGTGGCGTTATGTTTGGTGCTCATGTGCCATATATGTTGATAAGCTCGGCCATTTTGAATGTTCACTTAATGGATTTTTGACAACTGCTTTTGCTTGCACGTGTTTCAGATCGTCTTCGATTTTCGTACCAAAATTGCTCAATTGCGACCAAAAACGGCGTCGCGCGAACATTGCTAATGAGATGTTAAACTCTGTCCGCGACGACCCATTTGCTCCAGGGTCATAACTGGTGGGTTTATGGTTATTAGAGCCAAGCTCAATCATCTCAATGGAGCTGCCACGCCTGGGCCAGAACCAGCGCGCCAAGTTCGGTCGAATGTGAAAGTTTTGCTGACAGTTTTCTTCGATTGCAGGGCGTGGTGCATCATGGAAGTTCTTACTTTACGGAAGAACGGTCAATAAGAATATTACCTGCAAGTTATGCGCAATTGCGCGAAGCAATCCGCCAGAAACGCCCGGATTTGTGGAAGAACAAAAATTGGCTTTGCAGAGGATAACGGCGCCATCTATGCTTGCGCGCGCGACTTTTGACCAAAAACAACACACTAATGATGCCGCAGCCACCGTTTCCCACTATAAAAAAATAATAAAAAAAATTATTTAAAAATTATAAAGTGTTTTAGGGGAGGTTACCACAAGGCGGCAAAATAAATAGTCATAATTAAAAATACACAATTTTCAAAAAACTCAAAATTCTCGATACTTTTTGAACACCCCATAATTATTATTATTAAGGGGGAAATTTAATTTATTAACTCTCAAAGTATGGTCGTAGAAGAGCAGAGTCGAGAACTGAACGTCATCGAGTGCAGTTGCGTGCTGGTCGCGAGCATTAAATCGTTTTGCCCTTTTAATATTTTCCATTATTTGGTAATTCTTAGCGTTAATTTGCACATGTTTAATAAATTGAAATTGAAGTTGTAATTAGTCACATACATCGGTTTGGTCAATTAATTCAAATTGAAGGAAGGTCCCCGAGCAAATTTTGCTCATCATTGAAACTGCCGGAGGCAAAGTTTACACAACATTTAATGGTGACACCATGAGGGGGAGCCTTAATACCGACTAATACGAAATCATTCAATTTTAAAGTGCAAATTCAATACCAACATCCTACATATTTATATTAATATAAATCATACCAGCCGCGCTGCACGTAATCCAACAAACAACGCAAACCTGGGTTACATCAAGCAGCTTTAGGAAGAGCACAAAGAAGAAACCGCAAACACTAACCAACGGCACTTTTCACTCTGGACAGCAGATTTGAGTGAAAACTGACTTCTCAAACGCGTCAAGCCTGGAGCACCCGCCCAATTAGGTGGAAGTACCTTCAGTGAGAAGTGGCTTTCACCGAGCGCAGTCAGGGGAACATCATCACGGTTGAGTGAGAGGGTGAGTTTATTATTGTGCATATATTTGTTGCGATCAAAGTGAGTGCATTTTACTGCTCTGTTTTCAAACAACTATTTAAAAGATGCCATCTAACAAAGATCAACAACCAAATGATTCTGCTTCAGTTCAGTACGACCTCAGATCGATGGCCTTTCTGCTCTTCAGGCAGATTTGGTTGGCAGATTAAAATATGTATCGAAACTTTAAAAGGACAGCATAGAACGAAAACTAAGCCCCTATTTTTCAGCTGCGTTTGCGTCAATTAGAAGACCTGTTAGGTGAATTTAATAAAAATCATAAACAGCTGATAATACTCAAATGCCCAAGTTCTCATTCATACATATCAAACGAGGTAGCCTTTCAGTTTGACGAGGACTACACAAAATCGCATACACCATAGCAGAGGCATATGAAAGGACTTTTCCACAGGTACCAGCAGAGAAATCATCTTCACCTACGCCTCCAGAAAATACCACTAAGAAATCGTCTCCATCTACGCCTCCAGAAGAGCCCACTAACATAGCAACGCCATCATCAGTGCAGCTACCCAAGCTGCCCATACCAACATATTCTGGCAAATTTGTGGACTGGCCTGCATTCTATGATGCCTTTGTTCAGCTCATTCACGACAATAGGCACTGTCCGACATCCAAAGGTTTCATTTCCTGAAGCAAGCTCTGCCTGCAGATCGCGATATAGACGTTCATCAAATGACCCTCACTGGATGTAACTATGAGACCGCTTGGGATCTCATTGTCCGACGCTACAATAACCCGAGATTGCAGTTTATGTTCCACATGAACACCCTTTATGATTTGCCACAGTTAACCAAAGAACGTTCCTCAGACCTTAAACATATGCTGAACGTGTCAAATGTTTGTATCAACGCTCTGAAGAGCCTCAATATCGCCATCAAAACTTGCGATCATTGGATTGTCCATCATCTTGTTACAAAACTTCCAACCACTACCCTTCAAGCATGGGAGCACTTCCTTGGTAGCTCTGTCAGCATTCCTGCCTTTGCTGAATTGGAATCCTTCCTCAACAACCGTCTTATAAGCATTGACGTGATCGAAAATCGATGCTTATCTACAACAACGCGGCCATCTGTGCCGCAACCTGCCTCTCAACGGCACAACCACAAGTCCTCAGGCAACACACCTTACAAGGGACACAGTTTCCACACCACGACTGGAACTGCTGACCCCATTCGCTGCACGCTCTGTGGCGACAACCACATTCTCCGTCGTTGTCCTGACTTCTTGGCCAAAGATTGCTTCGCCCGAAAAGCTGTCGCCGATCATGCTAGGGCATGTCTCAATTGTCTTAGCATCTCGCACAGCCTTGCGAAATGCCCCAGCAGCAGAAATTGCTTGCAGTGCGGTCAAAGGCACCATTCGCTTTTTACACTTTCCAAACAATACACCCTCTGCTAATGGCCCTCGGAGCATTCTCACAAAACTCTAAGTTCAGAACCATAGCTCACGTTCCAGTGATCCTATACAGCCAGTAGCTCCAGTCTCATCTGTAGGACCCACACAGCGCAACTCCATAGCTATCGTTCGAGTGATCTCTCACAGTCTGCAGCTACCGACTCGTCTGTGGGAACACACACTGCTCAACTCACTTCCGCAGTTGCAACAAATCGCATACCTCATACTATGCTTCTGGCCACAGCCCTCGTCAGACTTCACAACTACCAAACTGGCCAATCCGCAGTGGTCCGTGCTCTGTGGACTCTGGCTCCGAAGGCACTCTAATTACGGAACGCACCGTACAAGCGCTTGGTCTAAAGCGCCATCCTATTTCAGCAGAAATAGCTGGAGTGGGTGAATTGTCAATAAGTAGATGCAAGTACACGACGGAGCTCTCATTAAGTTCGTGTACCAATCCACAATTTTGTACAAGCATCGATGCTGCGTTTGTACTTAATACACTCACATCCCATCTACCTAAACAATCAATCGATGTGCATAATTGTCATCATCTACAAGGATTAGAACTTGCCGATCCCAAGTTCTTTAAATCAAACAGAATTGATCTTCTTCTTGGAGTGGACATAATACCACAACTCATGCTTCCGGAACTTCGTCGAGGAAGAAAAGATCAACCAATTGCACAACGAACGCAGCTCGGCTGGATCGTCTTTGGTCAAGTCTCGGCCAAACATTCGCATACTGTGACCATTCACAGCCATCACACCCACCTCGAGAACTTGGTTCAAAAATTCTTTGAAATGGATCAATTAAGCTCCACAAGACAGCTTACACCAGAAGAACAATGGTGTGAGGAACATTTTCAAAGTACTCACACACGCCAACCGAACGGCAAGTATATGGTTCGCCTACCGTTTAAACGATTGTTTGACCCCAAACAAGTATTAGGCAGATCACGACAAATTGCACTCAACCGCTTCACAATGCTTGAACGCAAGTTCCAAAGGCAGCCAGAGTTACATAAGCGTTATACCGATGTCATTAACGAGTATTTTGAACTAGGGCAAGTTACTGATAACAACAACTTCTGAAGCGCAACATTGCTCTATTGACGAAAGGGAGGGTCTCACGTGTACTTCCTGCACCTTACCACACCACGCAGTAATTAAGGAGGATAGCTTATCCTCTAAAGTAGTGTATGATGCATCCTGCAAAACATCAAATGGGAAATCACTTAACGATGTATTGTGCACAGGTCCTGCTCTACAAAATGATTTGGCAGGCGTTGTTCTTAAATGGCGCTTCCACCGTTTTTGTATTTGCAGCGGATATTCAAAGGATGTACAGGTGCATTGACATGCACCCGAAGACGCTCAATACCAAAGAATATTCTGGCGTGATGAACAAAACCGGCTAGCTGAATACTACTTAAACACCGTCACATTCGGAACAGCATCAGCCCCATACACAGCCATTCGTATCATGCTACAATTGGCAGAAGATGAACGTGATAGATATCCACTCGCCGAAGCAGTACTCAAAAACGAGATGTATGTTGATGACATACAAAGCGGTCATTCTACCAAATCTGGAGCCATACAAATCAGAGATCAATTGATTGCAGCTCTGCGATCAGCTGGAATGGAACTCAGGAAATGGTCCGCAAACAACGCATCACTGTTAAGCAACATACCTACAGAACATCTATCCAGTACCAATATATTAGAGTTTGACAATCAAGATTCTATTAAAACCTTAGGTCTCTATTGGCATCCTAATAAAGATTATTTTGGTTTTAAAATCAAATTCACCATAAACCCACTATATACTAAACGTTCCATACTTTCCACAGTCGCTCGCCTATACGATCCTTTGGGCTTCATAACTCCCTGCATCACTACAGCCAAAGCGATCCTTAAGGACGCGTGGAAAACACAAATTCAACGCGATGAGGGAAACCTCTCTCCGCTGGAATGGGACGAACCATTACCACCTCTGTTAAGCGATCGATGGCATGATTTTGTGAATAACCTACCACACATCGAAAACATCCAAGTTCCCAGATGGCTGGGATTCGACTTTCAGGATCTTTCATCACTTCAGCTACATGTATTCTGCGATGGGTCATCCATAGCCTATGCAACATGTGCATACATTCGAGCAGAGCAATCTGATGGGATCATTCACACACATCTTCTTGCTGCACGCAGCCGAGTAACGCCAACAAAACCAATCACAATTCCTCGTGTGGAACTCTCTGGTGCGTTGCTTGCAGTAAAGTTAGCCAAATGGATCCGTGAGCAGTTGCACACACATCAACATTTATTAAAGATCTTTTATTGGTCAGATGCAACAATTGTGCTCTTTTGGATTAATGGCGATCCATCGCGCTGGCAAACATTTGTCTCCAATCGCATCGGGCAGATCCTCGAATGCAGTACCCCTAATCAGTGGAGACATGTACCTACCGCTGACAACCCAGCTGACTCTGCTACGCGCGGTCTCACCCCACAGGAGTTGGCCACTCATCCTCTATGGTGGTCAGGTCCCCAATGGCTTCACGAACAAGAATCACTTTGGCCAGCAAGCAATTGTTCTATCCAGAACATCGACATGGGCAGTATCGAAGAAAAACCGTCCAAATTGTTGCTGCATAATGCTGAAATTTCTGAAGTCCAGGAGTCCTTCATCAAAAATTATTCTTCATACCACAAGCTAATATCAGTCATGGCTTACGTACTACGGTTTCTACACAACATTCGATCCAAAAATAATCGACGTCTAACTGGCCCCTCTTCAGGTGCATGAACGACAAAGCTCCTGACTGAAATCGTACGTATTGTCCAGAAAGAGATATTCAACGCCGAAATTTCGATTTTAAATGCCAACAAAACCTTACCAAACAGGCATAAGCTTTCTCAATTATCACCATTTCTGGACGACAAACAAATAATTCGAGTTCGTGGTCGATTACGAAATGCTAACCATCTTTCTGTTGATCAACGAAACCCAATGATTTTACCACATATGCATCATTTTACCGATCTCGTGATTCGAAATGCACATCTCATCACATTGCATGGTGGCATAGAACTGACACTAGCCACAATTCGACACGAGTTCTGGATTATCAATGGAAAGCAAGTCGTCAAGCGCATCCTCCGAAAATGCGTACAATGTTTTCGACATCGACCTAAACCAAGTACGCAGTGTGGCAAATCTTCCTTTTGCACCGAGTAAACCCTCCCAAACGTGCCTTTATTGCCACTGGAGTGGACTACACTGGAGCCTTTGAAATTCGAGCTTCAAGGTTCCGTGGACACACAAGCTACAAAGCGTATATTGCAGTCTTTATCTGCCTAGCTACAAAGGCGATACACCTAGAAGCTGTTACAGGATTATCCACGGAGCATTTTCTCATGGCTTTGCAGCGATTTATTGCACGACGCGGATATTGTCAGCACATGTATAGTGATTGCGGCACTAACTTCGTTGGAGCAGACAAAGGAATTCAAAGCTGGCATAAAACCTTTCAAAAGGAGCTATCAGAGATCGTAGTTCCCAATCTAGCCTCACGTCAAATTCAATGGCACTTCAATCCTCCGCACAGTCCAAATTTTGGAGGACTATGGGAAGCCAACGTTAAAGCAGTCAAAACTCATCTTTATCGAACTTTTTCAGGACACCGAATGACTTACGAGCAACTTGCCACAGTTTTAACACAGATAGAAGCCTGCCTTAACTCTAGGCCTTTATGCCCTCTTAATGGTGAGCCGGATGACCTATCGGTGTTAACACCCGCTCATTTTTTGATAGGCGATTCCCTGTTAGCTCCACCGGATGTCACTCCAAAGGATGTTCCACTCAGCACTCATTTTCTGGAAGGACAAAGGCTGTTGCGACAATTCTGGACACGTTGGAGCACGGATTGGCTTTCCCATCTACAAGCTCGCCCAAAATGGCGCAACGAAATCGACAACCTTCAAATTAATGACATCGTCATTATCAAGGATGACCGGCTCCCGCCCAACGAATGGAAATTAGGAAGAATAATTGAAGTTCACCCAGGAGCAGACAATCTGGTGAGGGTTGCCACTATTAAAACTGACATCCGGCGTCTAAAAACGGTCGGTTTCTAAAATATGCCGACTGCCACTTTCAAGATTTTACGAGCCTGATCCAGAAAAATCCTCTCCCAAAAAAAAACAAATATAACCAAACATTTTACAACCAAAAACAACCCTTTCCTCTTTTAAAAAAGAAACAGGATAGAAGCGAACGATTGGTTTGAATACTGGTCCCAGTATTGGGGGCGGCATGTACGGTTTTCAAGAGTTTAGGCGACAGCCACAAGACGGCGAATTTAAAAGCTCATCATTACACGCGAACTATCGATCTATAAAACTGTAGGAGATATTATTATTTTTTTTCAAATTGCGGGGTTGGGAAAGGGCGTGGGATTTTTGCACAAACTTAATAATCTGGTGCTTTTTAATGCTTTAAAATTCTCCATTTTTATTTGAAACTAGCTGACCCGGCAGACGTTCTGCCTTTCTCCATTATAACAAAGAAAAAAGTCGGTCAAGCCCGACTATAAACAGCGCTGCTAATGCGCTGCTGCAGCATTCACTCTTTTGATCATATTTACATGATTGAATTTTGCTAATTTCCCGACAATTAGACCGTTTTATCCTACTTACCCGTCTACAATTGCCGTCTATCAAGTCTTCTTCATAATCAAGGCACAAATGAAAAATGTTAAAATTTTGCAAATTTTGCGACTTTTTTGACCCTTTGGTTTACACCACCTAGCATTTTGAACCGTTCAATCTGCATGTTCCATTTAAAAACGCCTGCATTGTAATCACAAAACTAAGCGCTTTCATAAATATGATCATTTGATAGTTTAGCAAATTTCGCGATTTTTTTTATTATTTTCCGCCCATTAATTCAACTTAGAAACCTTTGCAACCTTGCAATCGGATGAATGGTATTATTTTTTAAATTTTGCCGTTTTTTGACCATTTTCCGCTCATTTCGTCAACTCAGAACCTTCCCGGGGAGGCGTCCAACGATGTCCAAAAGTTTCATCGCAATCGGAAATTTGGCAAATTACGCGGTTTTTGAACCATTTTCCGCTCGTTTCTTCAAGTTAGAAACCTTTCAGGGCAAGCGTCTAACCAATCCTGAAAACTATTACAATCGGATGGACGGCATAATTTTGATAATTTCGCGATTTTTGGGCCATTACTCGGCCATTTTTCCAACTTATAAACCTTCCCGGGCAAGCGGTCTACCAATTCCCAAAAAAAATTGTTGTCATCTCAAAAGCAACTTTGTTAAATAAGTAAAATAAAAGGGGGAAATGGGGAAAAATGAAAATTTTATTTAGAAACTTTAAAGCCTCTGCGGGAGCATTTAGACTTAATTACATTTGAATATGGGCATTTCCACAGAAAGGTCCACCGAGACCAAAATATGAAAAGTACTTAAAACACTATTTTTAATCAAATTTTCATAGGGAATCAATCAAACTTTACTAATGTTAGCCAATATTACAATAATTCAATACCCATTTCGAGATTTTCAAAAGCAAACTCGCCCAAGCCTCATTTATCTTATTTTGGTATTTATGCCCTGTCCTCACTACAACCGCATTTTGGCAAAATGTACATTTTCGCCAATTGACGATATTTCCAACACTACATTAGGGCGCTCCAAATGTCAGAAGGTTGGAACCTGCAATGAATCTATACTTTCATAAACTAATCAATAATAACTCAATGAATTGCAAAAAGTTAAGGCTCCCAATGTAATTGCGGGTGCATAATAAAGCGCCTGTTGAAATACGAAATTTGCGGGCGATCCCAAATGTAAAGTGAAAATTTGACATTTTTTTTTGTCATGTGTAGCTTTCACAACTTTGTTTGTAAAAACCAGGTAATTTCTAATTTTTAACAAAACTGCCATCTTTCGTATGGCGTAGCTATACGGTGATATAATGCATCAGATTTTGACAAAAGTCTTTGTAAAAGTAAATTAAAATCGGCTAGTCAAGATGCAACAGCCCATGTTTAGACGACAATAACGGTACAACAAGCTTTGAGGAAGCGAACAATTGACTTGGAAATAGGAAAATTAAAAAAATAGGGGAATGCTAACTTCGGCTCGGCCGAAGTTTTGTATACCATTGCAGTTTGTTTTTCTAAATAACACTACTTTTCTGGCCTTTCTTTTCTATGGGAACTATACTATATAGATGTCCGATTTCGACCAAACTTTGTGCAATCATGGAAAAGCATAATAAACTGTTAAATACGAAATTTGGAGGCGATCCCAATTAAAACAAAAAAGTTTTTTTCACAAGAACTAGTTTTTCGACCTATCGTTTCTATGGCAGCTATATGCTATAGTCATCCGATTTTGACCAAACTGTGTAGAATCGTGTGAGAGCAAATAAAACAAACACATGCCAATTTTGAGGACATTTCCATTGAAAACAAAAAAAGTTTTTCAAACTAAGACTACTTTTCAGACTCTACTTTTCCATGACAGCTATACTATATTGATGTCCGATTTCGACCAAATTTGGTGGAATCATAGAAAAGCATAGTAAACTAAGAAATACGAAGTTTGGAGGCATTTCAATTGAAAACAAAAAAGTTTTTCCGTTAAACTAGTTTTTCAACCGATCGTTCCTATGGCAGCTATAGGCTATAGTCATCCGATCCGGCCGGTTCCGACAAATGTGCAGCGTATTTGTACCAAAAGACTTCGTGCAAAGTTTGGTGAGGATAGCCTTAAAACTGACGGAGGAGATAGCATAGAAACAGACGGACAGACGGCCATGGCTAAATCAACTCAGCTCGTCATGCTGATCAAGAATATATATACTTTATGTGGTCGGAGATGTTTCCTTCTATGCGTTACAAACATCCGGACAATTTTATAATACCCTCAGCAAGGGTATAACAATGTTTGGAGTAGGTGATGGCGGCTCTTTAGGTCTTGTTACAGACAGAGTTTTATTGATTGTATTTTTTTATGTTTTTAAATCTTGGGAGTTCACAAACCCTAGTTAAACTACGGAATTGTTAAATTGAGTTATTTTAAATATTTTGTAAACATGTCAGTAGAATTATTTTGTTTTCTTCTCCCTGTTTTCGAATTGATGGCGTACGTGTTGGAGGAACCCTTTGCAGCATTGACTCGGCAATGATATTGGTGTTCCTGAAGGAATCCCCACGTGCTCCAGTGCGCAGCAGCCAGATGGCCTGGTTAACGCGACGCAAGGTCGACACATCCACCATGAATCATCCCGAGCGAGCGCTTGACAGTGCGGCAGGAACTCAGCTTCTTGACATTGTTGCGTCACTTCAACATCAGCTTGCAGGTCAGACGATACACAATGTGGCACAGGGCCTTGCGGAAATGCTTGGCGTCATAACATTCTTCCAGCGCTTTGAATTGCCTTCCAGTTTTCTTTTTTATAATTTGCAGTTTGCTGGTGTGACCGCATATTTCTAAAACCAAAAATTTCGACATGGTTCGATATTAAGTATTTTTAACCGATTCTTTGAAAAATGTTACAACACTTCAAAACATTACACTTTTTATACCCTGTTCCCATTAAAAATGGGAAAAGGGGGATCATGAAGTTGTGCAAAAGTATGTAACAGGTAGAAGGAAGCAATTGCGACCCTATAAAGTATATATATTCTTGATCAGCATTAACAGCCGAGTCGATTTAGCCATGTCCGTCTGTCCGTCCGTCTGTCCTTATGAACGCGTCGATCTCAGAGACTATAAGAGATAGAGCCAACAATTTTTGCATGTAGGTAGGTGTATACCAGATTCAAATCAAGTTTGTTTCAGATTTGGAAAATTCTCCCCCTCCCCCTTTTAAGCGCAAAACACAGTCACAGCCACACTTTTTAAGTTAGACCCTCGAGACTTTATATATATCATGTAAGGCCTAATACCTATCAATTCTGAAAAGATCAATAATATCGGTCAAAAAAACGGAGGTTTAAAAGAATCAATTTTGCTTGTGGGAGAGAGGGGGTCTTGCATTGTCAGTTATAGCGCGCGGACGCATGCGCGCATACGTTTGTGTGCATGTTGGTATGTGTGTATGTGTGAGTGAGTGCCCTTCAGTACTCAGCATTAGTGAATCACCAAAGATTCACCGATGAATTGGTCAGAGGTATCGATGAATCATAGGTGACCTCCCATACAAATTATTCATGAATTTAACATTGGCATGTCCTAGGCCAGGGGCGCCCATGCCCATTACGCGAGACACGCTTGTGTTGTTGTTCTACGCAAAGGGATAGCCTGCGCGTATACATTTTGCGCGAGCCATAAGACTGCAAAAACCAAAAACAAATCTTATGCGTGCTCTATGTTTTGTTGTTGGCGCGCTCTGACCTGCAACAACAACTTCATGTGTGTCTCTATTCTCCCTCTCCTATTTCTCTCGCAAACTCGAACACAACAACAAAATGTTTATGCGTACGGCCGAACGCTTGACGCACACACAAACACAAAAACAAAAATCGGTTCTCTCTATCTCATTTTGTTGTTATTGCTTGAAATATATTTGGTGTATGTGTATTGGTTTTTACGCGCTGGTAAGCTCGTTCTAGGCACCCTTGTCCTAGGCGTTCACGCATGACAGTTTATGGGTGAATCACTCATGAATTCACGAATCGATTCATCGATGATTCACACGCGATACCCTTTTCAACTCATATTATGTAAGGGCATATCCGACCTAAGAAATATTTGTGTAAGAAGTATTTGTCCATAAATAAATATTTATTTTGGGATAATAATAATAAAAGTCTATATTAGGGCTATTCCACTAACGATCTGTGCAATACACTTGTTCAAAATTCTTTAATATACATATAAAATATGGTTTTAATGTTCGGTAAAATTTGAAGGGTATGCAAACTTCTTAGTTCGGGTGGCCTGTGTGTCGCAGCGCGACGGCTAACATTTTTTGTGACTGCAATAGGTAAATTTCCAACAACAAATAGACACAAATTTCTGTTCTGCCGACGTCGACGTCAAAGCAGATGCGGGAACAAGGCATGAATTTGACGATGCATGAATTCTAGAACTGAAGGGTGTGTATGTAAAGGAAATCACACGAAATCAAGGGAACAGGGTATTGAAGTTCGAAATCGACTAAAAAATATAGCGGAATTCAGAACAGCTCGGTTTGGCCACGGCTGCTCGGTTTGGTTTTTCATGCAATGCTTTATATGTAGATGTTAATAAAAAATTCTATTAAATTATACTTTAACTTTAAAGAATTAAGTTAATGATATTAAACGATCTTTAAAATGTTCAACTAAGTTAGAATTTTTAGTTAATAATTTTGGGGAATTATTTTAATGCTTTAAATAGCAGCTACTTTTAATTCCGATGACTCTAAAGCGCACGTTTTGAAAACGACAAATCTTGACGATTTGCAATTCCACTCGTTTTCGAGTTTGAGCTTTAAGCACCGCAAGATTTTCAATTTTGAAACTCCCATATGTTTAATGCTCAGTATAGTGAGCAGCAAAGGTAATTGGCAGAAATTATATTTTTTTTAAATTTCATTTAAAAACATTTTTAGCTCCTCAAGGAAACCAAGTACACTGTGCCATTACCCCAGTTGCGTCAATGTCCACCGCTGCCCGCCTTGCCGGCCTCTCTACCGCCGCCGCCGCCGCCAGCTCCACCAGCTGTTCAGGGCACGAGTGACTGTTCCACTGACTCGAATTCTTTTAAGCTTAACGCCAATGCTCAAAGTTGGACACCCTATGAGCAAAATGTTTCCACCTTTTGGTCCCAAACTGACCATGACCAGTTGCCAACACCTGCCGGCGGCACGGCATGTGACAAATCCATTTTGGACCTACTACGAGATGAGACCACACAGGAAACTGCCTGCAAGAATGAGGAAATGACGGAACCCTTACCATTTCAACGGCATTCTGTTAGCTGCCCCAACGAGCCGTATGCTTTTATCGTGCTACGTCAAATATATCCCAATAAGCAACTCTCCGGTCTATGGGATCTTTTTGTTAAAGTGCGGAGGTGATGTGGATTGGGCAGTGGATATCTTGATCAAAGAAGATGAACTTAATGTTGAAACCGGCTCGGACTTTGAGGGAGCCCTGCCAACGGAAGAAGCTGAGCAATTTCAATGTGCGTGTGGTAAAGCGGCAGGAGGTGGAATAAGAAAGACGGAGGAGCCCGCCTCGCCTGCGTCTAAGGTCTTGCCCAAGCCGCAGCGTCAATCCAGAGGTAAACGGAGTACTGTGCCGGCCACCAATAAGGAGCTGCAGTTGCAAATTGAAAATTGCTTTGTTTTGGGTGAGAATCGAATCCCTAACATGAAAACGCATATAATTATGTATCCCGTTTTTTTCAGGTGATGAACAATACTCGGAGCATACGCGTAAAATTCGTGATATACGCAATGGCTTACTGGATCAGCCACTGCCTGCTGCTGCTGCTGCTGTAGTGGAACTCCCGTTGACTGCACCCGGGGATGAAGAAGAAGATCCCGAAGATAACACACTGCTGGAAATGGATTTGGGTGAAACTCTTATCCAACAATTGCGCACACAATTCCACTATGAAGGGGAGATGCTACCACCGAATCAACAGTTGCCGCAAACCAAAGTTTTTATGCCACGTCAACTGGCCAAACAATTGTACCTTTTGTGGATGGAGTCTGTCTACAATCAGCTTGAGGAGCAGCGTCAGCAAACTCTTAGAGATGATGAGCAATTTGCTCGCCTGTTGAAACATCCCAAGTATGAGGAGTGTAGTGAGTCGCCTCGCAATGTCAGTGAACTGTTGGACATGGAGCTAGCCTGGAGTATCTACAATAGTGAGCAAGTGGCCGCCCAACGGGCTGCTGAACAGCAAGCACCCAACGACATAGCCACCCACTTAACCAAAATGAAGCTATGTGAGAAATTTCCGGATATACCAGATGATACAGTCCTGGAAATATTTGCTGCGACTGGCAGTAATTATGGCAAAACGGTTGAGGTGTTGGATAGCAATGTGCAAAGTGAACTAAGTGGAGCCGAGCTCTATGAGCAGGCTGTGCGTGAGGGAGAAAAGGTATTCATATAAACGAAATCTCTGCTGCACTTCGGTTTAAAAAACTCTTTGTTTTTTTTTCTTTACACTAGCTCAATGCGCAAGTGGCGCGAGAAGAACAGCAACCACAGCAGGGACCACGCTCCAGCTCCGCTTCGTCCTCCAATCGTTCTTCACAGCTTCATGAGGAGGCCAAATGTGCTGCTTTGCGTGATTTCGAGGAGACTCGCAATCTGGCCGCCCATCATGCTCAACTCAAGGCTGAATGCTTTCTGAAAGCCAAACAGGCGGTTCAACGGGGAAATGGCAGTGTGGCACTTTATTACTCGGAGATAGCTCAGCTGCATAAGAAGAAAATCGATGTGTTCAATCACCGTGCCGCCAATTGCATAATGGAAGTACATAAACATACCCAAAACAATCCAGATTTATTGGATCTTCATTATCTTCACACCGTGGAGGCGATCAGTTGCCTGGACTTATTCCTAGATCGTCATATCACCGTTCTTCGGAATTGTACACGCGTCTACAAGCATGTGTTCATCATTACGGGACGTGGTCTGCATAGTGCCAATGGTGTTTCCACCATAAAGAACAAGGTGAAGGCCAGATTGGGGGAAAGGCGCTTGCGGTGAGTTTGGTGACGGCTCTTTTTGGTGTCGACAGAAAGTAATTATAATTTATTTTTTCAGCTGGCAGGAAGTCAATCCGGGTCTGTTGCGCGTCAAAGTCTTCTCAGCCTCGCGCCATGCCAAGAATTTTTGATTTCATCGGGTTACACAGGACCAAACCAATGGGAATTGCTGATTGCTACTACCTCATCGAGTGATGTCTATTATTTTTTGCTTTCCAAAATTCGCGGTATTATTTTTGTGTTTTAACAAAGAAAAAAAAACCAAGCTGCGTGAGACATTCCCACTTTTAATTAATTTCCCAAATTTTTCTTTACTCAATTTGTTATTTGAAAAACGCAAATGGAAATAATGTTATTTTCAAAGTGGTGCTTACAAAACTAAAGTATCTTACAAAAAAGAGATATAAACTATATATATTTATACAGAATATGTATTTTTGTAAAACTTCAGCCAACAATGAACTTTCAACAATTTTTTTAAGCACTTAGTTCTAAAGTTAAAGAGTAAAGGCTGGTTTCCAGAACGCAGGAAAGTAAATTTTTATGTCTAACCTCACACAAATAGAAACACTTTGAACTGTTTGGAAATTTGAAACTATCTCATATGGAAACTAGCCTTAAGCCAAAAATTATCATTAATAAATTTAGGTTTTTAAACCAAGCATTGCTGGAATCTTAATGATCTAATTCCGTTTCTGGAATATCCAGGCGATTCCGTTCCATATTATGCCTAGTAGTAGCAATTGTTGTGGTACACTTATTTGAACACACTCGTTCTCGAGAACCATTGAACACATCCACTTCAACTTGACGGCTATTTGACAAGTGACATTTATGCTATATTACGTCGTAATTTGCCCGAAAAAAAGCGGAAAAGTTGAAATCTTTGGGATGTTGCGCCCACTGAAAATCACCCGAAACTTTGTGTATCATACCGTGACGTTATTGATGGAATAAAAGACCGCGCGAAATCCGGCCGTCGGCTCGCTGTGCGAACGCAAAATCGAATTCTTCGAAATCATGTCACGTAAGATAAATATCAGCAAGGACAGCATGTCGCGCATCATAAAAAGTGACTTTGGACTTAAAGCATACAATAGACACACCGGTCACTTGCTCACAACAGCATTGATCATTGTTAGTGCGCTAGCAATGCCCACAGACGTATTCTGTTTACAGACGAGAATATTTTCACCATAGAGGAATCGTTCAACAAACAGAACGATAGAGTGTGTGCTGTGTCATCAAAATAAGCGTCATTTCGAGAGTTCAGAGAGTCACCATCCGGCATATGTGATGGTTTGGTGGGAAGTCGCCTATGACCAAGCCTGTCAACTCGACATTATTTGCAAGCAAGTCGTGGACCTCCAGCATACAAGGCAAAAACGACTCAAACATGGCAAAAAAAACCATGTACCGAACTTCATTTCTACGGATGATTTGCCTTCTGTAAGCCCAGACTTGAATCCATCTGACAACAAACTGTGGTCCGTTCTCGACCTGGCTTTGGCTTGCTTTACTGTGAATTTCCTCGAAAGGCAAAGGCGGAAAGTTTTTTTAACGATTTGTAGTCATTGAGTGACCGAATAAAAAGAAAAAAAAAAGTTTTTGACAGTATTTATTCGTTTTCATTTTACGACCAAAAAACCGTGTACCAAAAAAAATTGCGAGTACCAGGTAAGTCTTAATTTCAAAAGTTAATGGCTTTAGTGAGGCCAGCCGTCTTCTGCTGATGTTTTTGTGTAGCTTATAGCATGGATACTACTACACCTTGGCGTTGCACTCTGGATCAAGGGCGTAGCTAGGAAGGACCAGGGGCCCCCCCCCCCCCTAGATTTTCAGAATTAAAAAAAATTAAGTTCCGTTAATACTGAGAATTAAGGTTATTAAAACACTCAAACTATTTAAGAATATACAAATTGAAAATAGTGAAGCCTCGGCCTCAAATAATAAGAGCACAACTTGTTAATTGTCTAACATATACCAGTGTACCGCAAAAATACTAAAAAAAAGTTTACTTGTGAAACAAAATTTTCGTCAAATATACCAAAAAGTTGTCCACAACGGCCTGTGAAACCTTAACAGTAACATTTTTTGCCACAAAACTTAATCTCTGTACAACGTCCCAGAAGTGAATTTTGGAGTAATGAATTAAGGGATAATTATTAGAAATAACTTCAGTTTATGAGTGATTCAATTACAGTTTCACTACCTAAGAAATCCAGTGCCTATATTGATGCCTGAAAAGCAAACATCTTAAAAGAACGGCGAGCCTGTGTTCAAATAGCAAGTAGGGATAGTCATGTTTTTAGTTCCAAATCAGGGCTTATTTCAGTACTGATTCGGATAGTGCCAGATGAACCTAGCAAAAAACTACGTTGCTTAATTGATCTTGCATTTCCGTTGTGGTCAAATGACGATCATTCTGGTACTGAATTCTCAGTACCCCTTACTTTACAGCGATTTTTGTGCTTCGATTTATGTTTAACTCTGACACGAAGAAAGAAAAAAAATGCAGAAGTTCTGACTACAAAACGGTGTCATTTTTGAAAGTAATTTGTAGTACCTTGAATGGTTATTGCTGGCATTTTGCGGTATGCAAGCCGGTGCTGAACCCAACCAAACCGGAAAGAACAGAAAATTCGTGCTCGAACCGTGTATCGAATTTGGACATTTTAATTAATATTTCCTAATCCAAGCAGTT
>JAEIFV010001806.1:0-17395 GCA_018904265.1 Lordiphosa collinella | reverse complement strand
TTCCAGCTTCCGTCCCAATGCCTCCAGTGAGTACGCCTGCTGATGAAGGATGCTGACTCCTTTTCGATCCTATCCTGGTCAGGATATGATGATTATGATGGAAGGGTGACTGCCCTTCTTTAATTATTGGCCTTGTGGCTCAATAATGCAAATGATAAGTTTTACGGCTTGGGCCGGAGTTCAATCAGAGAGCCAAGTGCTCTTTATTAAATTCAAATCAAAACTAAAAACTAAGTTGGTTGCCAGCCAAAGCTGAAGGCAAAAGCTACAAAAGACAAACCAAAAAATACTTAAGCTACAAAGCATAAAGTGTTGGCTCAGCAAAAGTGATAACACTGCTCTTGCGTCCGCGCAAGGGATCAGGTTACCACTGCAGCCAGGGCACTGAACGCTGGGTTTCGCCGCGTCAGCGTTATCAGTGCGGGCTAGCTCGCGCGGTTTTGGTGCGCGAGGGTTACTCGTTAACTATTCCCCCCTTGGAATTAAGACCGTCCTCGGTCGTGCTGAGTTCGTTGATGGCCTTTTGTAAGTCCCTTGAGTGTCGTCTTTTCCTCAATACTTGGCAGAGGAGAAGAGAGCCTGTGAAGACAAGGCTGAGTATAGCCCCAGCCACGAACCAGGTTCTGGGTGACCCAGCGGTGGCCACTTCCTCCTTGAACTGTTGGATGAGATGTAGGTTGTGGTTATTCATCCTGTGGAGGAGTGGTATACTCAGGATAGAGTCATGGGCGGTAATGTTGACCAGGGGTGAACCGGCAATACCCGGGGATTTGTTCAACTTCTCGCGTTGGTTCGCATACTTAGTGCCGTTGATGGTGGCAAAGAGGCTGAACGTGAGGAGAAACGTGCCATTTGTGGTGATCTCTGGGCCATTGTCCGTGCTGACTTTCGCAGAACATTCATTGATGATTATGACCCCATCGTCAACAAACGTAATGGGTGCTAGGTGGCTCGGTTGAGAGTGGCAGATGGCTGTGCTTCCCGCATGTAAAGCTCGGGCGCATGTGTCGTGTGGGGATGACTTGCAAAAGGTGGTGTATGTGGTATCGACGCAATCTGTTACTGCCAGTGCGTCACTATCGCATTCTGCTACGATGTCTTCTTGCAGTTGTAGGATTATGTGTTGTTGTGACACCGGGAAAACGGTAACCTTCTTACAAATGAACTTAACATTAGGGTATGAAATGATTATGTGAATAATGTCTCCTAACTGGACAATTTTAATGCTAGATGCTTCTATGAGACTGACAATGGGGACTTCTACCGATTGTTCAATGAGGGACTTCAAATCGCTGTGATCAAGGATAGTAGGGTTTATTATGTTGGACTTTGCGAGAGTAATTGTGAGCATTAAGTTTTGGATCTCTGTTATTAACATTCTGTTTCTTGCCAAAAGAGCTTCATATAAGTGAGGGGTGTTAACCATTTCATTCTTTTTTGCCTTGATTATTTGATTCACAGTCTCTGTGAGCTGATTTATTTTTTCCTGAGTTTCGGAATTTATAATCACCTGCCTATTATTGGAATCTATCAGCTGGGACTCGGACATTTTTATCTTTTCTAAGTCTGAGGCATCGGGAGTACCCGCTATCACCTTGAGTGCCGTGCCTAAAAAATCTAAGCTTCTTGCTATCCTGTGGTGGATCGTCAGTGTGGACAGAAGGTTTCGGATGTGGTCGATGTCGATCTCTAATAATTTCTTCATGTGGGACTCAGGGAAATACTCGGACAATTTCTCTGTTTCACTCACTATGCCTAGAAAGTCTGATAAGTTACTGGAATGTCTCATAGAATTGCGTTGCTCCCACACTAACACATTACCCCCTAATACAGGAATGTATCTTGAGTGCGAAAAGTCAGTAATCCGAGCATTTGCTGCAGCAAGTATAAGAAAGAGTACGCCCACGAACCTGTAAGATAAAGTGGACGTATGAATGGGTGTGTGGGAATGCTTATTTCTAACTAGTGTGCTTGTGTCTTGTCGTAATGCTTATTTCTAACTAGTGTGCTTGTGTCTTACTATTTGAGGTTGTCCTTGTGGACCACCCTCCCCTTAATAAGAACAGATGTTCCTATATCTGCTTGAACCTTTTCTTCTGAGCATAGCGGTGTTAGTTTGTTGCCTAATCGCTTATTATTTTTTAAAAATACCTTTTCTCCTACCTCAAATATCCTGTTCTGTCTGTTCGGGTTACACCTATCTAGGTTCGCCTGCTGTGCTTTGGCGATTTTTTCTTTGATTGTCTGTCCAAGTTCTTTTGTCATAGCATGAACCACCTCAATGGGTGTTTTGTCAATCACCGAATGAAGCGATCTGTTATATTCTACAGTTGCCCTCATTATTAACTCTGCTGTGTCATCGATTTTTTTGTCGATTTTCAGACACCTAGCTATCTCTGTTAGGGTACTATGGAAACGTTCTACCTGCCCATTCGATGTACTGTGTAACGGAGGCTCATTTACTATGTCTGTTCCGTACCCATTTTTGAGAAGCGTTTTTATAGTTTCTGAGTTGAAGGCAGCTTCGTTATCACAATATATTGTCCTGATGTCTGGGAAAATATTCACCAGTTGCAGGATGGGCGCTTTCAAGTCGATAATTGTGCGCGAGGCTATTTGTTGTACCACCGCGAATTTGGAAAACTTGTCAATGCAAGTTAGAAACTGCTTCTTATCTGTGGAGAAAATGTCTATGTGGAGCATTTCACCAGTGTACGACGGAATGGGTGTAATTCCTAACTCTTGTTTTTTGGGGTGCCTATCATATTTGGCTTTTATGCAAACTTTGCAATTTACAACAATTTCATTAGCCATTTTTGGGAAATAATAGTCTCGTATCACCTGCTTAACGTTTTCTTGTGCCGCCCTATGTGCACGATTATGCTCTGTCACAAGGATTTCTACCTGTTCATTTTTGTCGGTGATATCCGAGACCACATTTTTGCAATGCCATATTTTTGTTGCTGGAAAGCTCGCTACGAGTTCGTTCTGGAAGCTGGCCAGAACCGGGAGCTCGCAATTTATCGCGTTCACCACATTTGGGTTGATTATTTCTTTTAGCGTTTCCAGTAGGGAATCTTTATCTTTGAAACTTATTAAATGGCGGGTTTTACTGCCAAACAAAATTAAAATTCTTTTTAATGGAAATTGCGCTGTTTCTAGAACTATCTGGTTCCTGAAACAGTTGAGAGGTTTTTCGGTCGTTTCAATTGTGTATGTTAGGGACAACTCGCTATGGATGGTCGCAGCGTCTGACTGGACTTCGTTTTGTAAGGCATTAACATTTTGCCTCGAGAGGCATCTGCTACAAAATTTTCTTTGCCTGGCTTATAAAAAATTTTTGCATTCTGTTCATCAATATAAGCCTTCCATCTCTTTATCTTTGCATTTGTGTTTCTATCAGAAACTGAAAATGTGAGAGGCTGGTGGTCTGTGAAAATCCTTGTATCTTTTTTGCCATACAAGTAATTGTGAAATTGGCCTAGGGCCCACACAATAGCTAATAATTCCCTCTCATTTGTGGCATAGTTTTGCTCGCTGCTTTTCAAGGTACGCGATATCATTGTGATTGGTCTACCCCCTTGGGATAGCACAGCTCCGATACCATTTGCCGATGCGACGGTGGTTAAATCGAATGGTTCTGAAAAGTCCGGATACATTAATGTAACGTCTTCTGACGCTAAAATGTTCCGTAAGCGTTCAAACGCATCCCGCTGAGTTTCATTGAACTCGACTTTGACCTTTTTTGACATATGTTTGCTTATAGAGCCGTTTTCGCCCCTCAGCATGTCTGTAAGTGGTCTTGCGATTGAAGCAAAATCCTTTACGAACCTTCTATAGTAACTAGCCAAACCAAGGAATGACCGAAGACCAAATAGGTTCTTGGGCTCCATATATTCCTGTATGGTCTTTACCTTGTCTGGGTCAGTTTTTGCACCCCCTCTAGTTACTATGAAGCCCAGGTACTCAACACTTTCTTTGAAAAATTTGGTTTTTTCCTGTGCAACTGTCATGTTAGCGTCCTCAAGACATTTTAATATAGTGTCAATATGTTTGAGGTGTTCACTTTCGCTGTTTGAGAACACTATAATGTCGTCTGCATAGACGTAACATATTTTCCCTATATGTTCTCTTAAAACATCGTCTATGGCTCTTTGGAAGATACTCCCAGCATTTTTTAAGCCAAAGGGTAAACGGCAGAATTCATACTTTCCCCCATTTACTGAAAAAGATGTCTTCTCGCGATCATTTTCTGCGAGGTAAATCTGGTGATACCCCGACTTTAAGTCAAGGGTTGTAAAAAATTGTGCCTTTCCCAAATTCGCTAGAATCATGGGAATGCTAGGCATGGGGTAACGATCAGGGACGGTTTTTTCATTCAACTTCCTGAAGTCGACTACAAACCGTTTGTTTCTGTTACCGTTGGAATCAAATCCTTTTTTGTCAACAATCCATGTTGGACTATTGTACGGGGACCGTGATGGTCGAATGATGCCATCTTTCAGCATCTGCTGAATTTCGTTGTTTACGAAATCAGTTACTCCCATAGGGTGAGGGTATAACTTTGAATATACCGGTTCACTGTCGACTGTGCGCACTGTGGCAATGACTGAGGTGTTGTATGGTAATGCCTCGTTAGAGGTCGAAAATACCTTTTTCCTTTTTTTTTATCATGTCTTTGAACTCTTTTTTCACAGAGATCGGTACTGGAACATCATCCACGTTAGTGAAGCTGACTACATCACAGTACATAAATTTGACTGGCTCGGATTTTCCGTTGTATTCTAAAGTCAACGTATGCGGATTTAGAATAACTCCAGCTTTTACGATAAAGTCAAAGCCAATTATGGCATCAAACGGGTCTAGTGTATTTAGGAGAAAGAATGGTGTTGGTTTACCAAAAATTTTCATTATGGTTTTTTCTTTGATTTTGCTGGATCCGTGTATGGAATTCACAGCAAAAGGTTTGTCCACCGGAATTATATTTTGTAGCTCCTTTATGGGCTTAACATAATTCAACGGCGACCCTGTGTCTATCAAAATTTTTAGTGCTCTCCCAGCCAGCTGTCGTTCGATGAACGGTAGCCGGGAGTCTGTATTAAAAAATTGAGCTGAACACTTTCGTTTTCAGACTCACTATCGTCATCTAAGTCGGCCACTGCCTCCTTAGCGGTTTGTTTATACTTCTGCTCCTCATCGTCCTTGACATCCTGAGCTATTTTATTAACTCGCTGCCGCCTAGGGCCTGTTACTCTCTCAGACGAATTTCGTCTTTTCTGATTGTGATTTTGATTTTGGTTTTGACCCTGATTGTTGCCCGAATTTGGTTTCCCATACTCGGTGCGTTGTCTAAACTTGGAGGATGAGTCTGTCTCCATAGGTTCAGGGGCACGGTCAGCCTCGTTCTGAATTTGTTCTCGGTTCTGATTATTGTGTCTGGTTCTGTAGTTTGGGTTTTTCTCCTGATCTCTATCTTCCCTAGTACTTTTGTTTTGTTTATGATGTGGGCGATTTTTATTATTGGCCGATGCCTGGTTTCTTTCTTCGATGGCCTTGGCATACGATGCTGAAAATATGCTTCTTTCAATACTGGCTTCCGCTTCTCTGGCCATTGCCAGAGCTGACGGCAAGTCCTTGGGCTTTGACGGTAGCACAATTGCTTTTAAGGACCGTTTTAGACCCGAAATGAATGCGTGTAATGCGTCATCTCTGACTTCATTACAAATTAGCGAAGCCGCATCAGTATCATGCGTCATTACCACCTTGTTTGTGACGAGCGTGAGCTTTCGCTCCACCTCGTCGAAGTACTCCATAAGGCTCATATCGCCTTGCCTAACCATTTCCAAATTCTGCCGTAGGAGACGTAGTGACGTCTTATCGGCATATGTGCAATCCAGACGCGCAATTATGGCATCAAAGTTAAGCACTGTGTTGTGCGACACTAACACCGCGTCTGCGGGTCCCCCAACTTTGTTCCTCAAAATCGTTACCGCCTGGTAATGCGTAGTGCTGGTACTGTAAGGCCTGAAGATGTCATAAGCGTTGGTGGCAGCTTGCCTCCACCCTACATATTGGTCTTGCGCACCGTTGAATTCACGCACAGACTTAATTATGTCAAGCGACAGGTTGCACACAGCATCATGGTCAACTGAAATTTTTTGATACACTTCTACTTGCGGCGCCTCAACGCGCAACTCACTGACCTGCTGCCTGACCGCATTTATATCCGCCTGAAAACTTGCCTGTTGCTGTGCTAGCGCATGACTCACAGCTTGTTGGACAGCGTTGTCCACTAAAGCCCTAATCTGATTCACTTCCATGTCTATTTGATCTTGCTCTATCGATTGGTTTTCTTCTTCCCAACCGTCCTCACTGTCGTACTCAAGTTTCACTTCTCTGTATGTACCTGGCCAACTCATCAGTGTCTGATGACTGAGTTGGTTAAAACTTCACTTTGGTTGTTGGCTTGCTACACCAAACATAAATTCTCACAAATACTCAAATACAATTTTCACTTTGAGGTATAAAAAAATTTTTCACCTTTATTATTCTGGTTGATGTGTAATTCTTTCGATTTGAAGAACCTTCTTGAACTTACATGTTTTCTTCTTTCTTTTAAGGGACCTTAAAATATTCTCCTCCTCAGAGCTTGGGTTTTTTCCTGTGGTTGGGCGCCAAATATAATTTTCCAGCTTCCGTCCCAATGCCTCCAGTGAGTACGCCTGCTGATGAAGGATGCTGACTCCTTTTCGATCCTATCCTGGTCAGGATATGATGATTATGATGGAAGGGTGACTGCCCTTCTTTAATTATTGGCCTTGTGGCTCAATAATGCAAATGATAAGTTTTACGGCTTGGGCCGGAGTTCAATCAGAGAGCCAAGTGCTCTTTATTAAATTCAAATCAAAACTAAAAACTAAGTTGGTTGCCAGCCAAAGCTGAAGGCAAAAGCTACAAAAGACAAACCAAAAAATACTTAAGCTACAAAGCATAAAGTGTTGGCTCAGCAAAAGTGATAACACTGCTCTTGCATCCGCGCAAGGGATTAGGTTACCACTGCAGCCAGGGCACTGAACGCTGGGTTTCGCCGCGTCAGCGTTATCAGTGCGGGCTAGCTCGCGCGGTTTTGGTGCGCGAGGGTTACTCGTTAACTTATACACGAGGCACCCCAAGCCAGGGCGTGGCCACGTGTGCACGTTTCGTAACCGGACTTTACCACAGGATTAAGCGAAGGATCACTTTACCGTAGTATCGGAACTAGTTTGTTGAATTTTGAGCATTTCGATATCCCTGCTAGTAGAGTAATTTTCTCTTAAACTTGTATTTTCCTAGGTCGAACATACTGCTTGTGGGAGTTTTTGTTTTTGCCTCCTTTTCCCCAAACAGCTTCCACGATCATCAGGCCTGTTGACACCGTTGGACGCTGCAGTAAGTACGGCATAGCCGACCCTAAGTAAAAGCAATTGATAAACCCGCAAAAGCAGTTTTGAACCATGGCCCATTAGGTCTGCCGCTTAACGGCTCAAGTACTCTTGTACAAATATGTTGGGGAGTTTAGAATGCACACTCAAAGTTTGATCAAAAGCCTTCTGCGATTTCATTCCTGTACTAATATGATATTGTTTGAATATCACTTCTGTATTTCTATACCGAATTTGGATGTAAGAGGATTAATATAACGAAAATGAAATAAATGTTCATTTAAAAGGGATTCCATAGCAAGTTTACTCGCGTCTTGATTTGGGCAGAGCCATATAATCTCACAAGGTTCTGCATGGTAGGGTGGGTATAGAGGAGGACAACAACATCTTAGTTCTCCCCTAAATTGTAACATTTCCAGGATCTGTATTCTATGCTTTAGCCATTCCTTAAAGCTCTGTCTCTTTTAATCTGTAGCGCATGATTGGGAGAGCACTAAAGACCCCCCCACTTTCCCTGAGCCTAGCCGGCCAAACATTTAGACATATGTAAAGTTGCTGATCGGCTTGCATTGGCAAACACAGCGCGATCCTGGCTTCCTGCGTCTCATGTCGATTCATACCTCCCCGTGGTAACCCCTGGTAACAGAGCGATGCACCCGCAAAGCAGCTGGCTAACATGAGCGGCGATCCCACCCTGGGACAAATAGGGAGCGGTACTTCGGGCTTGGCACCCGATTATCGTCTATTACATCCGCCAATAAAAACTGCAATAACAATGCCTCAGATGCGGACCAACCCCGACGACGACCTACGCAAACGTTTTAAGGACCACGATTTGAGGAATGTTCGTACCCTCAATGGAGAGCTTACGTATTCCAAGCTAGTGGATGTCCTCGAGAAATATTCATCGGACGTAACTGCACATCAAGAAATGCGGTGGATTGGACAGGGGCACAAGGTGATATCATCGGAAACCATAGCCCCATGGGAGATTTACTACAGTGGACATGATTCAAAGCACGAGTTTGGCTGTGGCTTTGTAGTCAACGAAAGACTGCGTTGCTCTGTCATCAGCTTTACAGTTGACAAGCGACTTTCCGCACTCAGACTTAAGGCAAAATATTTAAAATTAGTCTTATCTGTACACACGCCCCGACAGAAGACAAGGACGAATCAGAAAAAGACGATTTCTATGATCGTCTGGAAGATCTATACACAGGAAAAAAAGTCCGAGATATTCAGGATTAAATCAATCCCAAAAGATGTCAGAAGTCGGTCAATCCCGAATTTTCTCATTCCAAGTACGAACAGGATTGACTTGATCTCGGATTTTTCAATCCCGGAATTTTTGTCTTGATCCCGACTTTATCTCTCATGGGATTGATTTAAGCTTGTTATCCGAACTCAACTTGTTCCCTTAGTAGGATCAAATAAAGAAGGCCCTATATTGACTTAAATTCGAAATTCGTACTTGAATTGATCTAGAAATCGGCTGGGTGCAAGTTTGGTTCAGATTAAATTGAGCTCCATATTCAAACTACACTCAATGCGAAAAAGGATTGCTTTGAAAATTAACGTGATTGACTTACGACCTGGAAGTTCCCTAATCAATCAACGCAAAACCATATTGATCACGTTGTGATAGACGGAGGGTACTCTTCGAGTGTTCATGACATACTTGCGCTCCGAGGAGCCAATATGGACTCGGATCATTACCTTATTGCAGCAAAGGTACGGCGTACCTGGTACGCACACGGCTCAGTGTGGCCAGTGCTTTTCGGAAGGGAAAATTCTACGGAAATCTACGGAAAAATAATGGAGGAACTATTTCTCCAACCTGCTGGGAGGTGATGACAAAAACAATGCCCCCTCTGGGGAAGTAGCGACACCACCAATCTATAACATAGAGATAAACCCGCAGGACCATAATGAAGTCTGGTTAGCCATAAAAAGGCTAAAAAATAACAAACCTTTCCTGCTCATTGCGCTGAGCTAACCGCTGAATTATTCAAGTCTGGTGGTGAGGAGCTGGTTAGGCGAAGAAAGCATGCCCGAAGATTGAAATTTAAGTGTACTTTGTCCAATATATAAAATAATCGCCAATTATCGCGGGATCAGTCTCCTTCCCATTGCATACAAGGTTCTATCATGCATCCTATGTGAACGTCTAAAGCTGAGAATAAGTGAACTGATTGAACCTTATCAGTGTGGCTTTAGTCCTGGCAAATCCACCACAGATTAGATATTCACACCGCGAGAAACCCTGGAGAAGACGCAAGAGAGAGAGAGAGATGAACACCCACCACCTTGATGTTGACTATTAAGTCGCATTTGACACGCCGATAAGGTCAAAGTTCTTTGAAGCCCTGTCTACTTTTGGTATACCAGCAAAGTACTTTCGACTTTGCATGATGATGTTGAGAAGCACACAAAGCTCCGTCAAAATAGGGAAAAACCCTCTCCGAGCCTTTCGGTACCAAAAGAGATTTTAGGCAGGGTGACTCCTTATCGTGTGACTTCTTTAATCTGCTGATAGATGGATCATACTACGCCAATGCCCAAATGCTAGGAGAACGGGAACCATCTTTACCAGAGATAACATGCTACTTGCATATGCCGATGATATTGATTCTAGTCATAAAACAAACATAAAATTGTTTGTCAAAAAGTCTCGACTTTGCACCATTGTGCATTGTATGGACTTTGACGTACGCTCAGGTGGCCCATGCACTTTCGAGGAAGCGGTCTGAGGCATCCTGTCTGAACCTCGCGAGCAGCTTTTTAACCCTTTGGGGTCTCTTGTGCGAGTAAGCTGCCTCCTCAATCTCCTTTTGATGAGCAGTAGAGCATCAAGGGCATAAAATCCTGGGTCTAGTCATAAAACAAACATAAAATTGTTTGTCAAAAAGTCTTGACTTTGCACCATTGTGTGGACGAAGACTGTTACGCGCGAACCCCAGGCAAAATATTGTGGTGATAGAAGATCCAGGTACCTATGACGCCTTTTGTAGTGTGTAGTACGCCTTTTGTAGTGTCAGCTTTACACCAGTTGACAAGCGACTTGCCGCACTCAGACTTAAGGCAAAGTATTTTAATATTAGTCTTATCTGTGCGCACGCCCCGACAGAAGAAAAGAACGATTCGGAAAAAGACGAATTCTATGAGCGCCTAGAAGACCTATATGAGCGCTGCCCCGATCACGACATCAAGATCGTGCTAGGCGATTTTAACGCACAAATCGGGAGAGAAGAAGTTTATCGCCCGACTATCGGCCGATTTAGCCTACACGATGATTCCAACGGAAATGGTAAGAGGCTAATAGACTTCGCTTCGGGCCGGAACATGGTCATTAGTAGCACCAGATTTGAACACCGTAACGACCACAAGGCGACCTGGACGTCCCCTGGTCAATCAATACGAAACCAGATTGATCACTTTGCGATAGACGGACGGCACTCTTCGAGTGTTCTAGACGTACGTGTGCGCCGAGGAGCCAATATTGACTCGGATCACTACCTTGTTGCAGCCAAAGTACGCACACGGCTCAGTGTGGCTCATGCCGCACAGTCTAATACACGCCGAAAGCTGAACGTTGAGAAGCTGCAATCGCAACGGACATCCCAAGCCTACTCAGCAAAACTCACCCAGCTGCTCAGGGAAACCCCACCTGGCCCTCTTGGTGTTGACGAACAGTGGAAGCATATTTCACACTCTATGAGTACAGCTGCCAAGGAGATTCTCGGATTCGCCGAAAACTCCCGAAAACAGTCATGGTACGATGATGAGTGCCGCCGCGCTACTGCAGAGAAAGACGCTGCCTACAGGAGAACTCTGCAGTCGGGAGCAACGCGGGCTGTTAATGAGAGATACCGGGAGAAAAGGAGAGAGGAGAAGCGCCTTTTCAGAAGGAAGAAAAATGAGCAGGAAAAGCGCATGAGAGAGGAAGTCGAAGTGCTGTTCGGAAGGAGTGAGACTCGAAAATTCTACCAAAAGATTAGGCAACTAATCGAAGGTTTTAAGCCCAGAGTCACACTTTTGAAGGACGAGCACGGAAATCTGGTCAGAAATCCGGAAGTGGCACTAGACAAATGGAGAAGCTATTTCTCTAACCTGCTGGGAGGTGATGACGAACACAATGCCGCCTCTGGGGAAGTAGCGACACCACCAATCGATAACATAGAGATAGATCCGCCGGACCATAATGAAGTCTTGTTAGCCATAAAAAGGCTAAAAAATAACAAATCTGCTGGCGCTGATGAGCTGCCTGCTGAATTGTTCAAGGCTGGCGGTGAGGAGCTGGTAAGGTGCATGCACCAACTCCTATGCAGAGTATGGTCCGAAGAAAGCATGCCCGAAGATTGGAACCTAAGTGTACTCTGTCCAATATTTAAAAAAGGAGACCCTGCGATTTGCGCCAATTACCGCGGGATCAGTCTCCTTCCCATCGCATATAAGGTTCTATCATGCATCCTATGTGAACGTTTAAAGCCGAGAATAAGTGAACTGATTGAACCTTATCAGTGTGGCTTTAGACCTGGCAAATCCACCACGGACCAGATATTCACATTGCGACAAATCCTGGAGAAGACCCAAGAGAGATGTATCGACACCCACCACCTTTTTGTTGACTACAAAGCCGCCTTTGACACGCCGATAAGGTCAAAGTTCTTTGAAGCCCTGTCTACCTTTGGTATTCCAGCAAAGTACGTTCGACTTTGCATGATGACGTTGAGAAGCACACAAAGCTCCGTCAAAATAGGTAAAGACCGCTCCGAGCCTTTCGATACCAAAAGAGGTTTTAGGCAGGGTGATACCTTATCGTGCGACTTCTTTAATCTACTGATGGAGTACATACTGCGCCAGTGCCCAAATGCTAACAGAACGGGCACCATCTTTACCAGAGATAACATGCTACTTGCATATGCCGATGATATTGACATCATCGGCAAAAGCGAATCTGTGGTACAACAGGCGTTCTCAGAGATAGAGAAGCAGTCAAAACTTATGGGCTTAGCGGTAAATGAGGATAAGACGAAGTACCTACAATCAACGCGCAGTGAGTCTACGCTTGGACAATCTGTTGCAATGGGAGACTACAGCTTCCAGGTTGTTAAGGAATTTGTCTACCTCGGGACGACGATTACCAGCGACAACAACACCAGTCTGGAAATCCGAAGAAGAACTACGCTTGCAAACCGATGTTATTACGGGCTCAATAAGGAGTTCAAGAGCAGAGACCTCTCTCGGAAAACGAAAATTGCGCTATACAAGTCGCTTATCATCCCAGTCCTGCTATACGGCGCAGAAGCATGGACAATGACAAAAGAGGATGAGGCGGCAATTGGCGTGTTCGAGAGAAAAGTTCTTCGGAGGATTTATGGACCTCTAAACGTTGGCGGCGAATTTCGCATCCGAACGAATCGCGAACTGTATGAGCTCTATGGGGACACTGACCTAGTCAAGCGCATAAAACAACAGCGGCTGCGCTGGATAGGACATGTTACCCGTATGGATGATAACGCTCCAGCAAAGCGTGTGTACAATCGGCATGCGATAGAGTTGGGAGGCACTCCCCCGCCTGGTCGACCAAAGAGGAGATGGCGTGACCAGGTGCAGGGAGACATTGCGAAACTGGGAGTGTCCTTCTGGTGGAATGTCGCTCGGGACAGAGGCGAGTGGCGGGCATTAGTGGCAGCGGCCGAGACCGTAAAACGGTTGTGATGGCCAAAGAAGAAGAAGAAGAAGAATGACGCCTTTTAACGGCTGGAGGAATTTGTGGCCCCCCCTGGTGTTGTAGTGTGTACAAGATCCAAGAGTGCTGCCCAACCCAAAACTATTAAAAATCAACTCAAATTTCAGTCTTTAACAATAAAATAAAGTTTTGTTTTTGTTTTATTTTCCATTTATACGTTTAGCTTTCAGTTTTGTTTCATTCATGCATACACTTATAATTGGTTTTTGTTGTTGTTTTTTGCTATTTTACACCGAATATCATAGTTTTCTTTTTAATTTAAGTTATTATAATTCCATCAATAGGTTTCAGCACTTAAAAATACCACAAAATGAATTTAGTTTGAAAATTTTGTAATTAAATGCTCAACAGTTTTTGTTGAGATGGGGATTTGTGTTGTTGTTTGAATGGCAGTAGTTTTTCCCCTTTCCTTTTAATCCTTTTTTCTGTACAACAAAAATGTTAAGTGCTATGACTACAACGTCATTAAAGAATTGAATAAAAATTATGGTTTAACAAATGTACAAGTAATAATAATTATAATTGTGTTTAATGCGTTTAACTTTAGCACATGGAGGACTTTTATTTCTACATAAAACATTTACATTTAGATTCAAGTTCAATTTTAAGCAGTTTTCTTAAATATTCTTTCAGTTTCAGTGAGAATTCGACTCTAGCTGGATAAATGTGGATTTCTGGTAAGTACAAGTTGTTGATAGATCAGTGACTGTTTGTTTATATGCTACATGTGAATGACTTAGGCTAAAATCTCTGCTCCATTTCATTCCTCACTTTTAAATTCTACACATTTAGCTTTGTTTGTTTGTCAAGTGTATATATTATTCATTAATTTGTAGGGCACATTTAAAGCTTTCATAAAATTAAATTTAACCAATTGAAACTTAATTCAATTTCCATTTCCTTGCCAGGTGGAAAAGTAGCTTAAACAAGAGCATAAAATATTTCAAAAAGAAAGCTTAGTTAGCAACTAGGAAACTACAAATACTTGAGACTTAATCGTACGTAAATCAACTTATTGCAATAGTTTTGGTTCAACAACAAAGCCAGTTAGACTTTTAAGTAAAAGTTTAAAACAATAGTAGCCTAAAGTAGATTTTTGATTTTTTTTTTTTTTAGAGACAGTTGAACTTTATACAAAGCTGTTTTAGGAGGGAGACGAAAACGGTGCGAAAAAGGAACCGCTTCCATTTCCCTGCTTACTAAGAGACTACCACTACGACTGCATTTTGTTTTTGTTCTTTTTGTTCGTTTTTCACGGGGGTCAGACATACATTTCACACACCTAGAACTCTACGTGCTAAACACTAAGTAACTCTCATTGGCCGCTTCATCTAAAGGGGTCACAGCTCCTCCTGCGCCACCTCCTCCAGCTTCGCCACCACCTCCACCCCCCTTTGTCCAAGTCTCATACTAGACATACGCCTGTGCCCTTGTCCGTGGCTCCTTGCCCTGTAAACGCTCCACAAAGTTACGCCAACTGACCATAGTTTTGCTCGAGTACAACCAGACACTGGACGTCACCCCCACCAGCATCGAGCATAAATATTTCACCATAAATATTTGGAAAATGGGACGAGCTTCGGTCGTGCCCGGCGCCCTAGCGGCCGGACATGGTATGGAGAAGGCTTTGCATATATCACGATGCCATTGAATCATCCATTCATCGAAATTGTAATACTCATAGAACAGGCAACCCAGGAGACCCACTGCGGGGAGTATAAACAGGCCAGAGAAGAAACCAATACGCAGCATTAGACGCTCCAGTTTATCCGTTCGCTTGCCATCTGTCTTCATGACGGTGCGTATGCGAAATAGCGAGATGAAGCCGGCCAGCAGAAAGAGAGCTCCAATCGAGAGATATATGCAAAGGGGCAGTATAAGAAAAGCGCCCAGCGAATGGGTGTCCAATTGTCCAACAAAGCAAACGCCAGAGAGTATGTCGCCTGGAAAGATAAAAAGCTTGGATTAGCATGGAAAAATTGGTATCTGAGTTTTACAAATTTGGAATTCGATCTCATCCCCTGAATACCATCATTTCATCAAAGTTTCAATCTCCACTTTAAATTGAACCATATTTCTCTACAGATAATGCAAAAAGATTTCTTTAACCGCAAATCCCACTACTAACTCAACTGTAACCAAAAGCAATGACGAAGTTACAACAAAAAAGTCAAACAAATTAATTGAAAGTATTTTCAAGTTAACCAAGCGTAAGAAATTATGTGGCAACAGCTTGAAAATCAGCGACAAGTTTCCTTCCTTCCAGAGCTAAAAGTGAGAACTAAATTAACATGTCATAAAAAATGAAGCGACCCAACAAGAGGCTAATCGATAATTTATGAGCGGAAATATGGCACACCGAATGAATGATGGATTTGTGGGGACTGTTGAGTCTCGATAGAGAGACAGGGGGAGGGGCAGGGGGAGGGGCAGGGAGAGGGAGATGAAGGCAACTGCTTGTAAACTGTTTAAACAAACGAAGCGGCAAATTAACTTTGAACTGCACAGCACAGGGGAGGCGTGTTTCTTGGACTCCGTCGTGTAAGCAACAATCATTGTGTAAATATTTAACACAAATTGAAAGGTAACAGTAAAATTAAACATTGGTTATCATTGCATTGCTGCATTTGCTTTACTCTTGACATTAAGTGTCGAATTTGAACCGAGTGACAGAGCAGGGGTGAGAAGGGCAAGTCGAAATATTTAAGCAAAATGTAAACGAAAGTTGCCATTTAAACATGTCTATTTGCATTGCATTGCTTGATTTATCGAGACAAACTTTAAGTGTCACTTATGGTAAATTAAGATTGAATTCCTAAACGAAAGTTTAATAAGGAGTCAGACATTGCATGAATAATATATTTATAAGCAGGTTCCATGTCTGGTTTTATTACAAGAAATCAAGAGCTGGTTTAATTAAAGTAAATTAAGTAGCAACTCATCTCACCAAAGAGCATTTCATCTCTGTACCCTAAGGTAATGTATTCCTGATATTCTTAAATCCAGAAAGTCGTAGTTACGAACTAAAATAACTTTGTCATCCGTTTTGGGACCTTAAGAACAAGCCATCAAAAGTTAAGTACTATAAAACCAGTTACTTGTATAAGTGTGGGATGTAGTTTGTTTACGAGTTGCAAGCATATCCATCCCTAATAATCTTACGAATCCCTAGACATTAACGTAACCATTAAGCAGTACGACGAGAGAACGACGAAAAGACGCAAGAGAACGTGAAGGACAATCGGCTGCAGTCTAATGGGGAGGTGAACCGAGGCAGCCGACTAAGAAGGACGTGTACTCGAAACGCTGAGTCGAGTAAAAGACAAGTGACATCGGAAAGTCGTGCCGATTGAGCTAAAACGATTAACTAAAGACGAATTTCACATACTTACTAACTTATCTTTAATTTAACATTTAATAAACATTATCATTGAATAAAAACCCCTCATAAGTATTAGCTTGGTTGCACATTAACCGTCAACAATGTGATATTATTGAGCCCAAGGCCTGAAAACACATCTTCACTACATGTGGACTACATGTGAAGAATTATCAATGGCGCTAACTTTATTTTCGATGGATGAGCGCGTGTAAAACCAATCTGCATGTAGACCTGCCCCATCGATAGTTTTTATTTGAAAGCTAATTGATACATTAATGTTATTTTCTTTTTAAAGATTACTTCATGTTAATGTTTCCCGCAAGTACGTATTAGTTGGTTCATCCGTTATCTCCAATTTTGGCATTCTTTTTCCAGCATATCGTCCGGTGGAATTCTCTAGAGATTTAGGTTTCCGTTTGGTTTGCAAAGGTTCGAAAAATCCGTCGGTGTCACAAAGCTTCGAGAGTTTTAATTTTCTTATACGGAAAGGTTTATGTTCCAGAAAATTTTCCATATTTTAGATGATCATTGATATCTGGTAATTGTGGTATAAATTTTATGATTCATGATAAAAATTATAGTTCAAATTAAAGTCCTGAAGTCTGAAGGTAAAACTTAATGCTTTAACTAAAACAAGCAACTTATGATAATTTTGTATTATAGAAACCAACAGCGCAGATTTACTACAAGAAGATTCTCGAAGAAACCAATATCGATGAATTTGGACAATGGAGAAGGGGAAGTTGCGCTATTTGCGAAAAAAAACTTAATGGACGAATGATTGGCTTAACCCCACAGGTGGAATGTCCGACGAGGATAGGGAATTAACAATCGACAGTA
>JAEIFV010001805.1:0-17490 GCA_018904265.1 Lordiphosa collinella | reverse complement strand
AGTGATAACAGTGTTGTAAAGAAAAATACTAGATTATTTTTGGTATTAACCATGTCACAAAAAACCAACCCTGATGTTATCGATGTCACAAAAGTAACTTTTTAAAATTATTTGAAGTTAAGGGGCTAGTTTCATAATATTATTCTTAATATTAATAAATCTGATTTCAAATGGCTCCAAAACAAGTCAGTGTCTTGGAAGGACTCCATAAAGTCATGCTCATGGATCTGTGGGAGAAGAATTTTGTCGCGGACACCCCCCCCATTTGGAAGTATGGTTGCCTAAAATTAATTGAATGGAAAGACGTTCGCAAAAATTAGACATTTAAAGCAAATACGAGCAAATACGAGTAAGCAGTGATTTTTTTATACAGGTCAGAACTAAAACGCAAAGGTGTTTCAGACGGTACTAGTCTAAAAGCCGTAAAGTCAGCGGCAGCCATTATCCTCTCTTTTCAAACAGTGTGTTGAGGTAAAGGGTCACGTGGGGTCAAGGGGGCTTACTGGGGGGAAATGGAGTTTCCCTTTAGAAATACAAACTGGAAAATGGATAAAGGCCAGCGTTGGTAAAGTTTATGGTGGCGCTAATAGATGAGACGGCAGTATTGGTGGAAGAAGGACCTGCACGCTGGGGGTCGAAGGAGCACAAGGAAAATTGGAATTAGATAGTATTTTTTTTTTAAGGGTTTAAACTATAAAAGAAAATGTTAAGAAAGAAAGATAGTAATAATTGATTTAATTTAATATTATAAAATTTTGTCTTTTGGCACTTTTTATTTGAGAAAAGTACTTAAGCAATAATTATAAAAATAATGTCTATACCAAATGCAACTGCATGTATTGTTTTGAGCTCAATAGAACTTAGTGCAAAAGATGTAATGCATAATAACTCAAATTTGAATTGTCAGCTGCCATTCACATGTTCACGAAACTGTAAAATATTGTACATATCATATGGAAACGCTCAAAAATATGTACATCTCGAAATATGTGATCATAGTGGAAATAGGCTATAAGAGGTTTAATAGTTAGCCTACATGTGAGGGTTTGCCAGCCTTCGATAGTGGGAATGAAATTGAACTTTAGACAGCTTACAAAGATTATGTGAAGCTAGTTCATTGTATGCCCAATGGTAAGTTGTAATTGGGCAGGAAATACGCTATCAGGACTTGGCGACTTAAATGGTTCAAACGAGTCGATTGCCCATTTAATTCTGGTCGCTGTAACAATATTAGTACTGAATTGTAAAGGCAAGTCGGTTGACCTAGCCCTTGATGCTGAGTTTACGGAGCAATCAGGAAAGTGAGTGCTCAAAAGAAGGTCTAGAGACTCCTCGCTGGAGTTGGTCCAGGTCCCATCTACTTTTTGTATTAACCCTGGCGAGCTTGGTGAGCTAGCCAGAATCTTTCTAAGACGAGAAGCGTCAGAGGTTCCTTCTATATTACTACAGAAATGGGCCCAAGAGGATCGTTTAGCCCGCCTAATAGCTTTTGTGTAAATTCTAAGTTTTTGTTTATATAACTCCCAAGCGGTTGTTTGGTCGTTATGTTTGGCTATGTTAAAAGTATGCCTACTTTCTTTTTTGAGTTTTTCCAGCTCTCTGGCTGCAAGAACATTTTAAAAAAAGGAACAAGATTCAAACTTTTTAAAACATGTGAAAGTTCGCTTGCGAAATTATATCCATATCACCAGAAGAGCTCATCCTCACAATATAGTACATAATTATACAAAATTGAGTTTTAAGTGGCGCGCGGAGGATTTAAAATTTTTTTGAATCACTCATACGCAGTGTTGCCTATTTTGAAATATTTGCTAAAATTAGTCGGCGTTGATTTAAAAATCATATACATAGAGTCGATTGCAAGTGCCCGGCCTACTCGGGTGCTTGCCACCCGGACTTTTACTTGTTTGCCGTGCTCGGGTTCTAAGTTTCTCTCAGAAACTGAAAACTATCCAGACTAAACATTTTACAAGACCAAACCCATTCAGATTCTTTTTGGTTCCGAAGTGACCAACTTTTGTAAGTTCAAAAATGTATTAAAATTAAAATAAACCTCTTTTTGGGCATTACAAACACCTAGACAAAACCATAATCCCCTCTGCAAGGGTAAAAAAATCATTAAGGGTGCTCAAGGCAACGAATCTGAAATGAGTCCAAAGTGATGAAATGATAGATTCTCGTTTATTCGGCAATTCTGTAAGCATCTTCTTGTTTTTTTTTGCTATTTTAATTACCAAAACACAATGTTGCCAGATTTGAGCAAACAAAAATTGAAAATCTCTACCAACGTAAACATTTCATTTCGGGCGCTTTAATGTGCAATTGTAAAATACGAAACGAAATGAAACAACACGAAAATCGAAACAAGAATGTTTATTTGCGCATTGGGACGAGGCAATTAATGAAATTTCATTTGTAGCAACATTGATTGGATGTTGATGGAGGGGCGCGATGGTACCAATTTAATTAACAGACACTTTTCTCTCTATTCGTTTCGCAGTCGGACCACCAGGGCGAACAGAGAGTACGCCGCCTTTAAGGTGGCAAAAAAGGCCTGCAGATTCAGTTCCATAATGCCACCAGCTTTCATTACTCGTCCCCTGCCCTTGGCGCCCAATGTCAGTTGTGAGAAGATGAGCATAACACGACGATGCTCCCGAGATTCTTCATACCATTTACTAGAGAAAATGGCATAGGGCAGCTGTTGTACTTCATCGGCCACTACACTCGAGTAATAACAGCTGGGAAAGAGCTGAATGCAAACCACACAAAAGAATATCGCATTATACATTAGTTCAATAACATCGCGCACATAGAATAGAACAAAGCAGACGACCACGCACAGAGTGGCACCACAAAAGGTAAGCTGAACCAGCTGAACCGGGCTGATCGTTTTGCTAACCAAGTGATGGAGTCTGAAATGAAATTGGAAAAGTTTAAGAGAAAAACAATGTTTTGACAGAAGTTTTCTCTATCAAAAAGTTCAGTATGTGTTGGCCCCAGATTAGTATTATTTCTTAGCTCACCTCATTAGCACTTTGTGTTGCTCAATGCTGGCCAATAACTGCTCATATGGTGTCATTCCCTCCACTTGATGATAACCCAGTCGTTTTAAGCGTATGCACAGCATATGTATATGTCCACCCAAATAGCATAAAGTTAGAGGTGAGTAGGAATCGTTACTCAAACCCTGAAAACCAGCCATAAATATGCACATTGCTTGATAACCCAAAGCCACGGCATATCGTAAGCTACTTCGGTGCCAATCAAAGGGAATCCAGGCGGCATACATTAGCTCCCGCTCCTCGTCAATCAAAAGTACAAAAACTTCGAGCAAAAACATGATGTAGATTGTACCAAAGAGCATGTTAATGCTGCGATAGATATATTTAATGTTTCTCTGCACGATGTTCTGATAGTAACACTGTTCCTCTTCACTCTTCACAAATGCATCCAACTGTTTGAGCAATTCTTCAATCTCTTGAATATTTGTCAGATGATAAATATGAGCCAAATGTTTCAGACTGCAGGCCGAGCACATTATGGCCAGCGTAAGATTCTTGAATATCCTACCGGCTGTGGGTTGTTGCAAAAGGCCAAGCAGAAGATGAAACGGAAACATTATGCTGACTAGGAACTGCAGTAGAACGACATAAACTACAAGGATTGGACGCGAACGGATGGTGAAGAATGTTGGAGCCATAATACGAATGCAGAACCCAAAACAGTCTATATACGCGCACACTATCGATGATGACCATTTTGGACTGACGAATGGCTGACCGAACGACGAGGAGCTGCTTTTATGGACTATGCGGTCAGGTGACACTGAAAAAAATTAGTTTGAAATAAATCAATATGTTTGTACCCATTTTAATTGATTGGCTGACGAATTCAGGGGAATACCGCTGTGCCCTTACGACCTTTTATTTCAGAAATTGTTAAAACTAGAACTTAAGCTGTTTAGTAGAGGAGGGACACAATATCTTTTACTTATTTTAGTATGCCTTTTTGCTGAGGGTATTATAAAATTATCCGGATGTATGTAACGCATAGAAGGAAGCATTTCCGACCACTATAACGTGTATATATTCTTGATCAGCACAACGAGCTGAGTTGATTTAGCTCTGTCCGTCCGTCCGTCTGTCTGTTACTATGCTATCTCCTCCGTCAGTTTGAAAACTATTTTCACCAAACTTTGCACGAAGTCTTTTGGTACATATACGCTGCACATTTGTATAGCATATAGCTGTCATAGGAACCATCGGTTGATGAACAATTTTTAGTGAGAAAAACTTTTTTGTTTTCAATGTTAACGCCTGCAAACTTTGCATTTCTTAGTTTACTAGGCTTTTCCATGAGTCCACCAAATTTGGTTGCAATCGGACATCTATATAGTATAGCTGTCATAGAAATGTAGCGTTAGTTAGCTTTTGTTTGTCAAAGCAAATTCCCCAAAACTAGCATGCATTTGTTTTATATGCTCCCACACAATTATACTCCCATAGGATCGTCGGTCGAAAAACTACACCAAAAAAAAATGTGTATCAATATCAATTTGATACACGTTGTCTTAAAATGAAACTAAAACCAGTATCGATGTTTCAGTATCAATATAATCTTAGAGAGTATCTAAATGATCTTTTGGTTATTAATTTGATACGCAAAAGTATTAATTTGAAACAACCACATTCGTATGTGAAACAAAGACTGCTGAGCTGTCAGACCAGTAGGCGCTTGACGATTGACATTAACTGTTTTGATTGTTGTGCAAACACATCGGAAGTTTACTTAAACTAAAAGCTATGTAAAACAATCCCCCATACGACGTGTTGAAGATTAAATTAATGTATTTCCAGTATGAAGCACAAGCTAAACTATATAGAGAAGAAAAACTTTTACATCGTTCCTTGCACACACTTTTAAATAACAAATATAACTTTTTAGAGAGGCGTAATCCAAGCTGTTTCTGCGCTATACAAGATGAGAGAATCAAAGTCAGCTGCAGTTTCAAAACCATTATTAAAGAAAGTTCTCGAGCAGGGATGATTATGCCATCATAATTGGGGCAGCACCAAATCAGAAGGGCGGACAGTTATGTCAATAAGGTTCGCATTATGCACTTCCTCACAGTGACTTCTGTATTTGAATAACACCCGCGTTAATATGTAAAAGTACAATGTTTCCCATAGTCATAAAATACATTTTGTAAGAATACGGAATAAAATAAATCACTTTTTAAATGGTTATGTTTTAGTTTTAATGACAGTTTGCTGATAACTGATTTGGTACTTCAAACTTGATAAGACAAAATATTCAATTGAGAAAAGCTAGTATCAAAATGATACCAAAAGTTTGACAGTCAAAATATCAAAATGATAATTGTTAGTATCAAATTGATACTAAAAAATAGGGGAAAGTTAACTTCGGCTCGGCCGAAGTTTTGTATACCCTTGCAGCTTCCATTGAAAACAAAAAAGTTTTTCTAACTAAGACTACTTTTTGGACCTTACTTTTCTATGGGATCTATACTATATAGATGTCTGATTTCGACCAAAACACTGTTAATTACGAAATTTGGAGGCGATCCCATTTAAAACAAAAAAAGTTTTTATTACTTGAACTTCTTTTTCGACCGATCATTCATACTGCAGCTATATGCTATGGTCATCCGATTTTGATAAAAACTTTGTAAAAATGTGTTAAAGAATATATGAAATAAGAATATGCCAATAAAATGGACGTTTTCATTAAAAAACAAAAATGTTTTCCTCACTCGAATTAGTTTTTCGACCGATCATTCCTATGGGAGCCATATGCTATAGTCATCCGATTTCGACCAAACTTTGTAGAATTGTGTAAAAGTATATAAAATAAGTGTATGCTAATGAAGAGGACGTTTTCATTAAAAACAAAAAAGTTTTTTCACTAGAACTTGTTTTTCGACCGGTCGTTCCTGTGGGAGCTATATGCTATAGTCATCCGATTTCTACCAAACTTTTTGGAATTGTGTAAAAATATATAAAATAATAGCTGCCAGAAATCTACTTAGAAATTATTTCAAAGAGTTTTACGGCATACACTTAATTTATATACTTTCACACAATTACTACATAGTTGGTAAATAAAACGATCGGTGAAACTCATTCAACATTATTGAATCATATGACTGTTTACTGTTGTTATTAATGAGCGTCTTTATTGGCGGACCTTATTGTATATGCTTTGGACACATTTCTGCAAACTTTTATCAAAATCGGATTATGTATATAAAAAAAATAAGTGTGTATAACTTTTTGTCCATAAGGTAAGAACACTTTCTGAAAGAAATGCAAATTCATAGAATAGGCCTGAACTTTTATGCATAAGATTCTAAGGAACTGAAGTGGATACCAAAACTTCGGGACAAAATAAATTTGAGGTAATTTAGATGTCATTTGACTAATATTGAAAAATTTCGGTTTTCTGTTCAAACGTGACAAAATCTTTTCTGAAAGCTGGAGAAGGTCTAGTTTGGGGGAGATACTTGGACACGAAAAGTGTTTCTTATCAAACCTATAGTTTTGTGTCATGGCTTGGTCCAGGGATCCTTAGATTGCTGAGACTTTTTCGATAAAAAATTTGACATATTTTTGCATTGGAAGTAATTAATTACATTAATCAGTTCCTGAATGTAACTCATTCAAATTCGTAGTATGCCGAGTTTGGGTATAATTTTGAAATGAAAATACTCCGAAGCAGCAGTCTTTATTAATAAATTGTGATAGTTTTAACTATGAGTTTTAAAAGAACTGACCAAGGTGATTCGATGAACTGAGCCTTTTCAAAGCTGGGTTGGTCCGGTGCGGGTTGAGGTTCAGGAGGTTCTAAATTGGATAAACGATATATCTCTTCGAAAAAAATATTCTTGTTTTCTTTTCTTCTTTTTTTGAATTTTCGCACAAAAATATCGATATTTCGATATTATTTCCGCCTTCCCTACAGAGAAGAAGGCTTGAAGATTAAGCCTTTTCCTTTAGTTTTTTGATCTTGGCCATTTGATAATCAGCTTGCCCTTTTTCTGGCACTGTAATCTGCACCACTAAGTGGCATTTAAACGGCGCCAATGCAATTTTCATTAAGCCTCCGCTAATGGCGGCCATTAGACGGTAATTAAAATTAAGCGAAATGCAAATGTGCATACCGTATGCCGTTCCCTGCTGTTTCTACTGACCACATGCTGAAAATGATGGCCTATTCCTCATGCAGGCTCGTGCAGTCTTACCTTGCACAGATTCAACTGCATTAATTTTAACTTTGGCTGTAATTACGATTCATGGCCAAACAAATTACTGCAGAAGATGGCATAGTAAAAGTTAAGGAGAGCATTAATATTAAACAGATTGGAAATAAGGTCAGCGGCAGTAACTTATTTGCAAAACAATTAACTGATATATGTAAAGTGATGCCTTGAGGCAACCATGTAAGAAAATTGGACTGTCGCCTTGAATTTGTAATTTGGGGTAAGATTTCTTAAAAACCCACAATTGTTATCTAAAATTTATAACATTCTTAGGATGGAAGCTTGGTGTAATATATAAAATATTTACTTGTAGAACTTGCCACATTGTTTGCCCTTGCTTTTGTGCACAATGGCCATAAAAAAGCTGTTAAATGTTTGGGTTGCAAATGCAGGCACAAAGTTGTCATAATTTGGCATTAACTTCTCTTACAGTCTCAGCTGACAAAATATGCGAGCAAAGGCAAAGTTTTATTTGAAATGAAAAAACTGTAGTCTGAGGGAAAAGTCATCATTTAAGTGGGTGGAAAAAACAGGCATAAATTATGTACTGCCCAGCTTTGTGCTCTATGTACTTTCTCATTTTGTTAAAGTATTGAAAAGCCCAAAAAAGTTAATATAAAAGAAATGGTCAAATAATTCTTTAAATAAATATATTCTTATAGAACTCTTCATTATCAGGGATATAAAAAGCAGAGTTGTTTAAGAAAATGTGACAAAGAAATAGAGCCAATAGAGAATTGACAAATTAAGACTCAACGAGTTAAGCGATGGTTTTTATTGCATTTATCATCTATCATTCCATTTTCGATGTTAAGAGAGATCTGGCTGTGAATGATCGGTAAAAGCTTCCTGTAAAGGGAATTGCAGTATATGTCAATCAACGAATTTTATTACCCAATTCTTTGAAGGAAAAACTTACCTCGGGAAATGTACTAAATTGCTTTTTGCCCTTTTGTTTAAAACTGCCATAAAAGTAACAAAATGTTGCAATATCAAAAGTCGCCTCAATTCGACATTTATCTCTTATAGTTTGCAAAATTTAGAACTGTGCAACAAAGAAGTGCCGCAACTTTGCGCTAAAATGTGGTCGTGTTCTTGAAAGAAACAAATGACTTCAAAATTTTTAAGGTTCTCAAATATCATGCTGAATTTTTTGTACTGAATATTGATTAGTTTTTGTTTGACTAAGTTGAACAATGCACTGTGGGCCAGAAATCTCATTCTTTGTCTATAACTCTGGCATTTCTACACCAGACTAGCTAAGGAGAGCTCAGACGCTTTGCAATTTATCTTAGAAATATATTTCTAATTTTTTATAACGAATTTTCACAAAGTTTCACCGGGAAATCTGGAAAATCATTAGAAAAAATTTTAAACTCGCGTTTCTGAAAACAAAGCAAGTCCGCGCAAAAGCGCATAGTTCTTACTCGAAAATATAAAATCAAATACCGCCAGCTGTTTCCTTCTTAGTTTCGACTACTAATTTTTCATTTTTTGGTGGAATTTTAAGAAAAATTAACTTAAAAATGCTGCCACTCAAAAACTGATTTGTGAAATGGTTCCAAATTTTAGCAAAAAATACCTATTAGTATTCTAAATCATTTCCGACAATGGTTTTATCCAAATTCGCAAACAAAAATGTTGGGCTGGTTCTCTGGTTCCTGTTGTATAGGGAGGGCGGCCCAACGCGTTGGGGCGACTAGAGCAAATGTCGCGCCAAAATAGTTTTGTTTTTTTTAGACATTGAAGAAAGTTTAAATGCAACTTCAAAGATGATAAAATATTGCATGTTAATCCAAATGAAAAATAGTCTAGGATGTTGGGTTCTCCCATAACACGCATTTAAAGTTCGCCTTTCGAACTCGATTTTAAAGAATTAACAGAATGGGCATTTTAATGTCTGTTTGCAATTGTTTTATGTATATGAATATGAAACATTTATGCGGATATGTGGCAATTGAAATTATAAGTTTTGACTTTTCTAAGTTTATTAGCATAAATAAATTTTTCATGAAAACATTTAAAAAAAATTTTTTTTTTCTTATATTTAAAAAATGTCAAAAAAATGATCTTTTTTTTGGTTATTGTTGGACATAAAGTAATTTGTCGGGCAAGATCGGTGCTTGGAATTATTTTAATAAAAAAGTTTCAATGTTAAACTTTATGTCCTAAAAAAATTAGCTAGCGCTTTTTGCGTCTTCTGAAAATATTAAATTTTAGTGGGTAAAGTCAGTTCCAAAATTAAAATATCGCCAGTTCTGGAACATTTGTGCGCATTTACATTGCAAAGCATTAGTCAGATGTTTAACACATCTGTGTGTTTGTCAGAACCCTCGACCCGGATCTACATAGTTTTGTCGACCCTTAAAGATTGATTTTATAAAGGAAACTCCCAGTGTTTTGATGGCAGAAAATGATAGGGTCGAGAAAGAAATTGACCGACTGATTAACACTGTGATTCAAATTGAATTCTCTGAAGTTGAAGTTAGCCATCAGTTAATTCTTTCAATGATTGACGAAAAAGCTTGTAATGCATTGACGGATACAACATCAACATTTCAGTGCTACATTTGCGGAGCAGCAAGCGAACAATTTAATAACAATTACGAAATGTTATTAAAAGAAGTGAAAACAGAAATTTGAGATTCGGGCTTTCAACTTTAAATGGATGTATTAGGTTTTTTGAATGCCTTCTGCATATGTCCTACAAATTGCTTATAAGAGGTGGTAAGCTAGATCGGTGGAGGTCAACGAAATTGTAGCCAAAACCAAAATAAAATTCAAACCGAATTCAAAGCAAACCAAACTTACTTATTGATCCCCCGAAACCTGGTTTGGAAGTAGTAATGATGGTAACACTGCTAGGCGATTTTTGCAAAACACATAATTGTCTGCAGAGATAACAAAGATAGACATCGATTTGCTTGAAATAATGCACACTATATTAATTGATGTTTCAGGTAAACATGATATTAATGTAGACAAAATTGTGGAGGCCCACAAAGCACCAAACAAAGATTTCAAGTTTTACCGAGAACATTTTTCGAGATAAATGCAGTCGGGAAAAGTGCAACCGCGACGTTCTAAATGTTCATTACCTCGGATCCTCTAGTATCAAAAGTCAGGAAAAAAATAAATCAAGTGCCAAAATCAGCTCTAGATTTATTGCCAAATAATGGCGCGATTTTGGCTTTTTCGCCCTACTGTGGGGCGGCCAAAAATACTTCCAGTTGAGGTAAAGGCTTGAACTTATCTCAAATTTTTTTTAATTTATTATAAGATGATGTATAAAAACCAGCTGTATCGGACCACCATAACATATAGCTGTCATATGAACGATCGGTCTGAAATCCAGGGTTTGTATGGAAAACTTTTTTGGATTCCATTATATTGCAACGCAACCTTATAATTCTTCATTAAATACAATTCTATATAACCAGGGAGAGCTTGGTTAAAATCGGGATAGTATATCATTTAACTGCCATTGGATCAGTCAGTCTAAAATCGAGTTTTTGTTGGAATTTTTTTTGTTTTTAACGACAAACGGCAAAAATGTAACATTCGTCCTAGAAAGATTTTCGTATAAACGGGTTCGTTTCGAACTACAACTGCTTGCCCTTACATGTGAAGTGTCTCCAAAATGCAAGGCTACTAGATTAGATGACAAAACTTGAAAATGTCAAACCGACTGCTCAGCGCCAAGTACATTTCAAGCGCACGGTTTTCCTTTCCTACAATCTAGTAGGCGACATTATTCTTGACACTTTACATATAAGCTCCTCCTAGTTTAGTTCAAAATCCAATTGTTTTTACGAAAATCTCTGGAGATTTCAGAAACACCCCCAATTAGTTTAACAACCACAAAAATATTAAAGATTTTTTCATAGTTCATGTGTGCACGGTTTAATTATAAAGGAAAAATTCAACAATTATATGTAAGAAAGAAAAAATAGATATTTTTTATCATTCTAGCTAATAAGCCGAACCTCAAACCGAACCGGCGTCCCTTCGAAAATGCTGAACCGAACCTAAAACCACAAAGGAAATCGGTTCGGTTCAGTTCACTGACGAATTTCAAGACGTACAAATTTTTGGAATTTTAATCGACTTGCTACGATAAGTCCTTATCGATGCCGGACTTATGAAACATGTGATCCCGTATACTTCCTGCAATTGTCCACCGACCTCTTAATATGCCTGTCATAAGTCAACATTCCTTCTTTGGAAGTTACTAGACGAATTGTTTGCGAATCTCATTTACTTTCCTGGACGATATTCTCTCTAGGTCGGGATTCTATTTCGAAAAGTCACATAATCACTTTAAAAATCATTATATTTAAAATATTGATGCAAAAGTAAAAAGTTTTTCGGTATGAAATATCTTTTTCTGAGATAACTTTTAATATCTTAAGGATTAGCTAGACCAAATAGAGTTGGTCTAAACGACAACCCGGGGTGTAATACCTCTAAAAACCAGAACTTATACTTTATAATGTGTTCGAATCAAGGGACCCAACTTTATTTTTCATCAAATTGTATGTCCCACCTAGGATTATAGTTTTTCAAACTTCTGCAGCTTCAATATTAAAAAAAAAAATAATTTCTGAAAGGGCTAAGATTCGATGGATGCGCGGCGATCCTAGAACAAAAGGCAGTTTTTGACATCGTTTTGGATTTGCCGCAACTTCAAAAGTCCGTAAAATGACTTTTCGGGCGGGTTTCAGGTTATACTCAAGGAAGTGCTTTAAGAGTTGGTATTGGGTGAAATTAAGGGCGATCCAAGAAAATAATGAAGTTTTTGAAAAGTTTTCGGATTGCTTTACCTTCGCAACTACGGAAAAAATATCTTTCCGCGAAGACTTGACGGCAAACTGGGACTTTATACTAAAGAAAGTTTTTAAGTCTTGAGACTCGACGAAATTAAAGACGATCCTTGAACAGAAATGTGATTTGGGCAACTTTTCGGACTGCTTACCTTTGAAAGTCTGGAAATAATAACTCTCCGAAAAGATTTAAGCAAAATCCGGGAAGTTATCATTAGGTACCGGCATTAAGGGTTAAGCATTGCGGAACTAGAACAGATTAGCGATCCTACAACAGAAATGAGTTTTTTGACATTTTTTAAACTAATCGTAATTTCAAGTCCATGAAAATATCATGTGGTTATACTTAAGGATGGGCTTTATGGGTTGAGATTTGACAGCTTTTCGGCATCCAAGCGTTGCGAATTCCTTTACGCGCAGATTTGAGGGAAGAACAGAATTTTTTGCGAAAGCGGAAACTTGAGCAGACTTTCGAGTATGTACAATTTGAATTTGAGTTTATGGACCAAATGGGTTAACATTAAAATTGAAATGGATTACAGAGATCAGAGTAATTTTGCTGCCTATACTTTAAACTTTTGCAGCAGATGTCGCAGCTCCTCGTTCTGGCGCCGCAGGAACACCACCTCGGCATCGTACTCCACGCGCATCTTCAGCACCTCCACATAGTGATTGAGGCCATGCTCCAGGGTCTTCCATAGCTTGCACTTGGAGGGCGGAAAACAGGCCGAGAACTGCGTCCAGAAGTCGCGTATCTGCTCATCGGTGAACTTGATGAGGTTGATGGCGTTCAGAGTACTGCCCGGCTCACTCTCGTACATCTTCTTGTGCATGCGGGATGTGTAGAGATTCATGGCATGCAGACATAGGGCCGGCTCCATGACGAGATAATGGTGCTGGCAACTGGGCGGGCGCTCTTCCGCCTTGACCAGAAATGTTTTGTTGGCATCTTCCGGGTTGCGATCGCGCTCTTCGGCGGCGTTTGCGTCTAGAAAATGCTGACGCGTCTGTCGCTGATCCTTCATGAAGACCTCGGCACACTTGCGTGGACTCAGGCCCTGGGGCTGGCAGTTCGGGCAGTAGGTGTAGGGCAGAAAGACCTTGGTCAGCTCCTGGATGTCGCGCAGGTGGCGGATGCGCAGAGCGGCAAATATGTTGTCGATGCGCACCAAAGTTTTCTCGTCTTCGGTGTGGGGTTCGAGGATTTGCAGCAGTCTCTCCTCGATGAGGAAGCCACCGCGATGGGAGAGTTTCCGCATCAGATTACGCATCAGACGCACCGAGTCGGCGGGCAGTTCTTTGAGGTCCGGCTTGTGTTTGTGTGCCCCCGTCTTGCCCACCACATGCCGATTCTTGGGCACACGACCCACTCGCAGGTCGAAGCGCTCCAGGATGTTGTTGCTGCGACGTTTGGTGCTCGTGTTGATGTTGGATATGGGGGGAGTGGGACGCGACCAGCGCATGGCCAACTGCTGTTCGTGCACAATGCGATCAATGTGATAGATGCGATCGACGAGCTCCTGCAGCTCCTGATAGTTAATCTCCCAGACACGATCGAATCGGTCGCGATTGTTGAGCCGTGCCTGATGGGCCTTCACCTCCATGTCATTGATGTTGGCATGCAGCTTGTAGATGTCCTCGGAGAGGCGGTCTATGGTGCGCTTGCCCTGCTGGTAGAGTTCCTTCAGGCTGCGGCGGGTACGCCCTATAGCCTCATGCAGGCGGGCCACCCGACGCTTCTGCTGATTGTTAATGATCACATTCTCCTCGTTGCGTTTCTGCAGCACCTGATAGTTGTAGTCCAGCTTCTCAGAGTTCATTAAAACATTATCCCGGGTGCGTCTCAGTTCTAGCTCTAGGCGCTCGCACTCCTTCTCCAGGCGTATGCGTGTGCTTTTGGTCAGCTCCTCCTGGGACTCGTTAATCTGCTGCGTCTGCACCGCATAGAACTGCTCGCGCGTCTTCACCAGATTGGCCTTTTCGTCGAAATTCGTGTTCAACGCATCGAAGAAGGTGCGCCACTTCTCTACGGCCGTGATGGCAAACAGCTGGCGCTCATCCTCGATGGTGTGGCGCAGCATTTGCAGATGCTGCTTGTAGGCCTCCTTCAGTGTCTCCACCTGGTGATCCACTCGCTCCACCAGGCAGCACAGATCCGCCGCCTGGCGCTCTCGATCGAAGTCGTATTTGGCATTCATGCGATCTATTTCCCGCTGGCAGGCGTCTATCATCTCATCCTTGCGAGCCATGATATGGGCTATGCGTTTCTTTTGCTCCTCAATCTTATCCCACAGCATCATCGGCTCGTTGATCTCGTCCAGCTCTGTCCAGCGGTCCCTGATGTTCTCGAACTTTGCCATTGTCTCAATGCTCTCACGCTCCAGCGCCTGCTGCATGTTCTGCTGCCGCGTGGCCTCAAACAAACGCCGGTTCAGCTCACGCCGCTCATTGGCCACCCGCACATTCGTCACTAGCTCATTGCCAAAGCGCACCAGCTCGTCCAGCCGCGACCCCGACAGCTCCAGCTGCTGGTCAATCTGATTCTTCTGCGCCTGACACCGTTCGGCTATGCCCTTGGGCGCATCCCGGAACTGCTGGCGCACCCGATGTAATATGGATAGGCGGCGGTTGTCCAGATTGCGCACCGGCTTGTCGCAGTGCTCGTTCACTATCAACGCATCGATGCGCTCATGAAACGATTCCCAAGAGTCCAAGGCCACGCCTTCGTGCTCCACCTCTTGCTCCTCGCCCACCCCCACCGGTTCACTGGCAAAGTCATGCTCCGTCTTGTCCCCATAGTCGACTTCTTCTTCGTTTTCATCCATATTTTTGAGCAAGAGAAAATATATTCGATATGTTGGGAGCTTGATTTTTTGTACCGTTTTCAGTTGGTGAACCACTGGCTTTTGTTTGATCGAAACTTCCTGGGTTGCTAGGCATTCTTATAATTGTTATTCTTGTTAAACAAACAAGACTCACCAAGCAAATTTCAAAAGCAACGGAAAACACTTAAATTTCCCCCTCAAGGGAAATTTACTTAAAGAACAGCCAGTGTGACCGCACTATGCATATTATAACGAATGATAGGGATATTCCTGCAAGTGATTTTTATTATTATGATTATTATTTATTGTAAAAAAAAAAAAAAACAATAGACTTAGAAAAAGACAAAAAATTTTAAAGCTAAATGATTTAATACAAAATTCTAAGAGAACAATGTGTAGCTATCAAAAATTCAGTAAAAGGCTAAATGAGCAACAATAATATATTTTTATTCTAGAAAAGCCTTCAATATAATAAATTGCGCAGAATTTTGATTTGGCGTTCGTTGTGAATCGAAGCGTAAACGCGAGCACGACTTTAGATGGAATTTGAAAGTTTGTTTTCTAAGAATATATTTAGCAGAGAAACATGTGATTATTTTAAGTTTTGATTTAAGTGTTCTGTGTTAATTTTAGTTATACCCTTGCAGAAGGTATTATAAAATTGTCCGGATCAGCATGACGAGCTTAGTTGTTTAAAAGCTATCTTCACCAAACTTTGCACGAAGTCTTTTGGTACTTATACGCTGCACATTTGTCGGAGCCGGCCGGATTGGATTACTAAAGCATATAGCTGTCATAGAAACGATCGGTCGAAAAATTAGTTTTTGTGAAAAAACTTTTTGTTTTCAATAGAAACGCCTCCAAACTTCGTTTTTCTTAGTTTGATTTGCTTAACCATGATTCGACTGGAAATATATATAAATAGTATAGCTCCCATAGAAAAGTAAGGTCCGAAAAGAAGTCTCAGAAAAATCTTTTGTTTTCAATGGAGGCTGCAAGGGTAATCAAAACTTTGGCCGAGCCGAAGTTAACTTTTCCCTATTTTTTCGCATGTCATCAACAAAGGGCCTAGACCTGGACCACTCTAGTCTTTGTCAGGTGAGACTTCGCCATCAATTTTTAGGCCGTACCTCTACAGCGGAGCCAGAATTGCCTTGTACACTCATGGACAAAATAATAGGTTGTGAAATTTTTTTTTTTAATATCGATTTAAATCGATATAAACATATCATTTAATATGGAAGCTATACTTTTTATACTCTGTACCAAAGGTACATAGAGTATAATAAGTTTGTGCAAAAGTATGTAAGAGCCAGAAGAAAGCATCTCCGACCCCATAAATTATATATATTCTCCGAGCTGAGTCGATATAGCCATGTCCGTCTGTCTGTCCGTATGAACGCACAGATCTCAAAGATGGTCAGAGATAGAGGTTTGACATATATGGGACATATGCTTCTTAAACTTGCAGGCAGATCAAGTTTAATTTCAATTTTTGCAACGCCCCCTCCTGCCCCCGCAAATTGGACTAAAAACGTCATATCTCCCAAAGTTTTAATAAAACGGAAAAAATAGGTGAAACACCTAGAAAGCCATCATCTAAGACCGACGATCGCTTGGATCAGTTGCCACTGGAATTGGAAATATTGTGTCATCACGGACCGTTCGGCGGCGATTGGCAATAGCAAACCTACCAGGTAGGATTGCTCGCAGGGTTCCTTTGCTTCGTTTGGCAAATTTACAGATGAGGAACAAATTTGCATTAGATGGTAGAACCTGGTGCGGACCGGAGGGTGTAAAAAAAATGGCGTAATATCCTCTGGAGTGACGAAACCAAAGGCAAAGAATTTGATGCCAAGTACACATATAAAACTGTGAAACATGGAGGTGAAACAAAATGTGAATGTTCTTGAGTGGCCAAGTCAATACCATCGAGAATCAATCCCATCGAGAATCTCTGGGGTGAACTCAAAAGAGAGGTTGGAAAGACTTTTTGTCAAAATAAAAATCAGCTTTGGGATATTGTCCAAAGAGCATGGAACAACATTCCAATTGGAACTTGTCGCAAGTTAATATCCTTGAAGTCTTGACAAATAAATGCGGATATACCGGTTATTAGCTGCCAGATACTTAGTTTAATATAAAACAAGACCAAAAATAGTGAAATCTTGATTTAATTTAAACATTTATCTTCGTACACCTATTATTGAGTCCAGCCAAAATTGGCGGATTCAAGGAAATATTTAATTTAGTTATATATTAAAGGGTTTGTGAAACTGTTTTTACTTTTTGTTTAAAGAAAATTAATATAAGTCTTATTAACTTTGATTTGTTGAGATTATAGAAGAAATGAATTAGAAATAAAAAGTTAAAAAAAAAAAAACCACACCTATTATTTTGTCCATGAGTCCATATTAGGACTTTGTTCCTGAGTGACTGCTTGTTCTTGGGGATGCTTTGGCAGCCACTGCCTGAGCTGCTCTCTTGACATGGTGTCCAAACGTCAGCCTTCTGTCCAGTGTGATCCCAAGGTCCTTATGTCATGAAAATGAGAGCATGG
>JAEIFV010001804.1:0-17509 GCA_018904265.1 Lordiphosa collinella | reverse complement strand
ATCAGCTTAACTCAGTGACGGGGAATTCAGACTCAAAGCCTTAGAGAATTTGATTTTATATGGTAATAGTTCTACGTTCGGAGAAACACACCTTGTAAATATGAGTGCAAACTTAGAAGATGCTTAGAATTTGCACTTAATTACAGCTGCTTATTAGCAAAGCTTCGTTTAAATTCTAAGAATAAACTTATTTTGTAACTGAATCAACTTAAGCTGCGATTCAATAAATAACTTTGTCTAATTAAACAATGAAATTCAATTGAAAAAAATTAGCAAAGTGATGAAGTAAGCAATTTGTTAATGTAAAAAATCAATAACACTGCAGGCCATTTCATGTCACATACGAGTGGATGCCATTGGAATGGCATATGGATTGTATATATGAATAAATCAGACGTTACATGAGAGTGTAAATGCACTTGTGTAATGCATTTAATTTTTGTTTCTGCTCGCAACTTGAACACGATGTCAGATGTCGTTGGTAACCTTCAATGGGGCAGAGCATCATCGTCTCCAACAACTTGACTGGTAAACTCTGGGCATGACAATTGAATTGCAATTAACCGGCCAAGTGCAATTAACTCAACAATTACCAAGTCACCAAGTTCGTCATAATTGTCGTTCGTTTTCCGTTTTGGTTGTTTTTTTTTGGTTCTCCCAGCCAAAGCCAACTTTTGTGGCTGCCAAGTTGATTCAATTACAATCAGTAGCTTAGGAGACTTGAACCCAAGTTCAATGGAGCTGTCAAATGTGTGTTTATGTCCCCCATTCGCACGTTCCAGTTCGAACAAAATGCAACTGGGAAATTTGTGTGGAAAATTAGCCTGCATGCAATTAGCGGGAAATTTGCTTTTAATGGATGGGCCCGCCGCCAGCCACTCTTTGGCTACTTATTTGCTTTCTGAGGTTGTTGCAAATTGCGTAGAAAATGTTGATCATCTGGAAAGTGGGTTAAGAATTGTCATAATTGTTTTGCACTCTGCGACGTAAATAAAGAAATTGCAATTCTTAAGGAATGAAAAGTTGCATTCCATGCAGCGACAGTAAGAGAGAGGAAGAGAAATGCGTGTGAAAATAAGCCAGCTGAAGATTACATGATTTGTTCATTAAGTTGGTAATAAAATTTTAATTTTCAACCTTATTTTGTTAAGCTTGACAAAATTTCTAATAAAGCGTTCAGTGTCTCAAGTGTTTTCAATTGAATTTTCATATCAAGTCTGAAAAATTGGGCCAACACTTTAAACAGAATTTATATTATGCTTCTTAGCGTTTCATGTTCCGTCCACTCTACATCCTTTCGACGATGTCGTTTTTATGTAGAATGAAATTTGAATGAGCGATGAGTTGCTCAGACCGGAGACGGGACGGAAAGGGAAGCACTGAAGCGTGGTCGAACAGCTGGTAGCGGCAAATTTTTCACAATTTTTACTTTAATATGCCAAAAAAGGGATTATTTTGTGTGTGTGTGTGTGGGTTGCAAAATTTCAAAGGGTGGCTGTGCTCTTCTCTCCTGGACACATGTGTTGTTGTCGTCCCGCAGGGTGTGTGTATCAAATTTCCTTAAAATCATAATGAAAATAAAAAAATACGAATATTTGCTTTTCAATGTATAGAAGAATGGGATATATGCATCAGGCACCTGCCATATGTGCCCTTCTGTGGTGGAGAGTCTCTGCCGGTTAGGGTTGAAATTTAAGCCAAGCAAAGCAATTACAAGTACAAACACTTGTTGTAATGTCAGCTGTCAATAGCACGAGACCCAGAGTGAGTGAGTTTGGACGAATTGTGAGTGGGGGTGTGACCCTCAAATTGGGGAGATTTCGTTTTAGCCCAAAGGCAATGTGCAATTCGTGTTGGAGGGGAAATGTGAGACAGATTTTAAATTAAAACGGGTTAAAATTGTTGGAAAATTTGATTGAAACTGAAATTGAAGTAAAGCTATTGAAAAGCAAGCCGACACACCAACAAAGAAGCTACCAAAACAAAAAACTCCATACAAAAAAACTCTCTAAGCTTTTGGCACCAAAGCCCTTTGACGCTCTCTTTGTTGCCAATATACACTTACAACAAAAGGTCTCAAGAAATGACCACAAATATACTAGATTGGTAGTTTTTTGCATGGTTATCGATAGCTCAAGAAAAAAAAATCCTGCCCCGGGTACGCGGCCCAAGGATCATTTCAGGATGTTCCGAGTGATCAAAGCAGGGGCCAGGGCCAATTGCCAACGTAACTTTGGAAAATAACTCCTTTTGAAATTTGGATGTTAGCAAAACAGAAGTCTTAATCAGTAGGTGACAGTTTCGACATACCAAAAAGCTCTGGCCATCGATTAATCGAGTTCCTTGTGTACCGGGCCGGGAAAACGGCACTAATGCTGATGCAGCCCTCAATGGAGTAGCCAATGTTCTTAATCCAGGTGCCCACACATTTGACAGCTCGTATCACATTGCTGTAGGTCTCTGCGTCCCATTCACTGCGTCCCATTTGCAGCTTTAGAGCTGCACATCTGCACTGACATTTCGAATACGCTGCTGCTGGAAGGTATTGATCACTTCCTCAATAGCACAGGTCGATCCTTCTGCAGCTGCACTATATAGGCTCCCTGTGCAATGCATAGATGATTCAGCAAAATCCTCCCGCAAACTGTACAATGGTCTCGTGTGCTCTGCATCTTATCCAAATCGGTTGGGAGAGAGCTTTACTCCGAGGCAATCAAGGAGCTGCAAGAAGGCCCCCAGTTGATTCCCCAAGCGTGGCCCCATAAAACTCCATAAAGGGAAGCATCTTCAAGGCGTTCTCGTCTTCGCGCACCAATGGCCAATATGGGACAGCCAGAAACCGACAAGTCGCCACCGAAGAGGTCGAAATTTCGCCAATTTAACGGATTGTACTTGATTTTATTTATATTTTTTATTTCCATTCAAAAATTCAAAACTTCCGCCAATAAAAAAACGATAATTTCGTTGGCTGCAAATTCTATCAAAAACCGTTCACCAGCAGCCAAACACTTTTTTTTGATTGATGATTTATGTTAGATGATTGGTGTGTGCTGGTGAACGCGCTCATTGTGACAGAAAACTCTAGAGAAGCAAAATCAATTGTTCTGTTCTGAGAGTGAGCAAGTCTGTTTTATTTGTACCTGTCATTTTGGTTCTGTGCAGGACAGCACAGAAAAAATTGGTTGACCATATTGAATACTGCTCAACTTATATACATGATGCTTGGCCTTTATTCACATGCGAATGACCCACTGATCACGGATATCCACGCACGAAACTCTCTCTCTCTAAATAAATAAATTATATAACAAAAAATATTAAAAAATATGAACTTACATTTAAACAAATTTAGTTGATTTTTACAAACACAGACACATCCCACTTTTTTTGAGTTTGGCTCATCTTTTAAGCAATTTCTTTAGGAGGCTTATCTTCAAATATAATTTTACTATTTCCGCCTATTAATCGCTTACTTCTTCCGCTTTTCACATTTTGAACTCCCATCACATATCACATATCGTATATCACACATTTAATCTCAGCTTGGCCAGCTTAACTTTCGTTTTCATTTGTTGTGCCTTATAAGCTGTCTGTCTCTCTTACTGAATTACACAATTCTTCTTTAATTGTAAAAAAAATATAAATAATATTATTGTTTGGCGCTCTTTGTCTCAAATCGCCTTAGCCTCCAAAAAAAAAAAAGAAGAAAAATTATGTCACTTGCGGCTTTTTATACAGACAGTATTGTTGTTGTAATTGCTGCAACAATATATCCATACGGTTGTTGTTGTTGTTTTCTTTTTAAAGTTGTCTGGGGTAACTCAACACTCGCGTACCAAATTGGCGCTACAATTTCGTTGACTAAAGTAGACCTCATATTTTGTTTGTCATTTGGTGGGGTCTTTTTTGTCATTAGGCAAACATTTGTATTGAATGCTCAAACAGTTTAATTTGTTGAATAAGATTTATGATAATTGATTTTGGTCTCTCAGTGTTTCTATAAATTTGTTTCCCACGCTGATTTATTAAGTCATTGGATGCCCCTTTTTTTCTCAGTTTCTGTTTGTTGTGTGGTAATTGTAAACTTTTGCATTGCTGTGCACTTGGGCATGGCCTGGTAACAAAAACCGCAACCATTCTGGGCCTCTCCTCAAAATATTTTGCATATTTTATAAGACTCATCCGTCACGTTGCAGGCGGGCGGTGTTGTCTGTGAAAAGTGTTCTGCCATTAAATGAAGACACGCTCTGTATGTGGTGTGTGTGTGTGTGTGTGTGTCTAGTTTCATATGCCAGCTCTCAATTACAGCACCATAAAACCGTTGGGACACACTGAAGACACACAGACTCTATTAAAACCACAAATTGCCGTAAGTTGGCGAAGATATTTCCGTTTCCGTTGTACACAATTTATCTTCTTTGTCTCTACTTTAATTTTTCCTTTTCTTCTTGGTATTTTTTTTTGGGAGACTTTAAGCATATTAGACATTAATCTCAGTTTGTGGTTTTTATTTGCATTCATTTGATGAATGCTAATGAATGTGTTGCCTTTGCTTTAGGAAATTACTAAGCAATTTGCAAGAGGAGTTTGGGTTCAGTTCTTTTCAAAAATATTAACCAACCTTTTTTATACCCTTGCAGAGGTTATATTAAAATTATCCAAATGTTTCTAACTCATAGAAGAAAGCACATGGGCATTTCCACAGAAAGGTCCACCGAGACCAAAAAATTAAAAGTGCTTAAAAACACTATTTTTATACCCTTGCAAAAGGTATTATAAAATTGTGCGGATGTTTGTAACGCATTAAAGGAAGCATCTCCGACCACATAAAGTATATATATTCTTGATCAGCATGACGAGCTGAGTTGATTTAGCCCTGTCCGTCTGTCCGTCTGTCTGTTTCTATGCTATCTCCTCCGTCAGTTTTAAAGCTATCCTCACCAAACTTTGCACAAAGTCTTCTGGTACATATACGCTGCACATTTGTCGGAACCGGCCGGATCGGATGACTATAGCATATAGCTGCCATAGGAACGATCGGTCAAAAAACTAGTTTTAGTGAGAAAAACCTTTTTGTTTTTAATGGAAACGCCTCCAAAGTACGTATTTCTTAGTTTACTATCCTTTTCCATGATTTCACTAAGTTTGGTCGAAGTCGGATGACTATAGCATATAGCTCCCATAGGAACGATCGGTCGAAAAACTAGTTCTAGTGAGAAAAACTTTTTTGTTTTTAATGAAAACGTCCTTATCATTGGCATACACTTATTTTATATACTTTTACACAATTCTACAAAGTTGGGTCGAAATCGGATGACTATAACATATAGCTCCCATAGGAACGATCGGTCGAAAAACTAGTTCTAGTGAGAAAAACTTTTTTGTTTTTAATGAAAACGTCCTTATCATTGGCATACACTTATTTTATATACTTTTACACAATTCTACAAAGTTGGGTCGAAATCGGATGACTATAGCATATAGCTCCCATAGGAACGATCGGTCGAAAAACTAGTTCTAGTGAGAAAAACTTTTTGTTTTTAATGGAAACTTGTTTTATATATAACTTTTACACAAATTTCTACAAAGTTTGGTCGAAATCGGATGACTATAGCATATAGCTCCCATAGGAACGTTCGGTCGAAAAACTAGTTCTAGTGAGAAAAACTTTTTTTTTTTAATGAAAACGTCTTTATCATTGGCATACAATTATTTTATATACTTTTACAAAATTCTACAAAGTTTGGTCGAAAACGGATGACTATAGCATATAGCTGCAGTATGAATGATCGGTCGAAAAAGAATTTCTAGTGAGAAAAACTTTTTGTTTTAAATGAGATTCGCCTCCAAATTTCGCAATTCAACAGTGTTATTATGCTTTTCCATGAATCCACTTAGTTTGGTCGAAATCCGACATCTATATAGTATAGATCCCATAGAAAAGTTATGTCCGAAAAGTAGTCTTAGTTAGAAAACCGAAATATTTCTATTTTTATACCCTGTTCCCAATGGAAAAAGGGGGATCATTGTGCAAAAGTATGTAACAGGTAGAAGGAAGCATTTGCGACCCTATAAAAGTATATATATTCTTGATCAGCATCAACAGCCGAGTCGATTTAGCCCTGTCCGTCTGTCCGTCCGCTGCGTATGAACGCGTGTTTCTCAGAGACTATAAGAGCTAGAGCCACAAATTTTTGAAGGTAGGTGTATACCCGATTCAATACGAGATTTGTTTCAGATTTGGAAAATTCCTCCCCCTCCCCCCTTTAAGCGCAAAAAAACTGTCACAGCCACAATTTTTTAAGATAGACCTTCAATCAAACTTTACATATATCAAGTAAGGCCCAATATCTATCTATTCTGAAAAGATCAATAAGATCGGACGAAAAACACCGAAGTTATATACGAATCAATTTTGCTTGTGGGAGGAGGGGGGGTGTCTTGCATTGTCAGTTACCGCGGCGCGGTGTTTGTGTGTGTGTGTGTTTTTTTTTTTTTTTAAATTCATTTATTACTATATATACATTACTTATTACTAACTAGAGGAAGTTGACTAGAACTTTGGTACGGCCGTGAGCAATGCGTCGCCTCGCGCCCTATATCGTGCTCCTCTACTGCGCTCCAATCTTCGAAGCTCAATCATCAAGGTAGCTGCGGAATGGCTAACCAGCTCCCAGTTTTCGCTGCTTTCAAGCATAAGATCAACTATGCCCTCTGCATCCAGCCCCCTAGTTCCTAGAGCTTCTTTTAAGCGCTGCCTGTCGTCTCTGAACCTGCCGCAGACAAAAAAGGCGTGTTCAGCATCCTCCTCTGCCGGGCTGGTATAGCTCCGAAAACAGCCAGGGCCGCAGGAAACTGCGTAAGGTAAAACCTGCCCGCCCCGTGGGGAGCGGTCCAGCGCCGGGGTCAGGCTGCACGCTCACGGCGTCGCACTTTGGGTTGCTACGCCTCGTTAAAACCTGTCAGAGCCCAGGGGCGTACCCTCGATGACCACGCTCGCGTTACTGAACCACATATCTCCAGGCGTCCTCGCTGTGCTTTACCTGGGCTCCCAACCAGATCTACGTGGACCTGTCGTTTTGCGGGCCCGGGTATCCTATAGCGCTCGGCGTTCCGTACTCGTGTAAGTCTCCGGGCGCGTATCAAACCGTGGTGCATTCGATAGTACTCGGCGTAAAAGCAGTCGGCGCCGCAATCCTATTTCGCTTCGACGACGTACGACCTTGGAGACTCCACGTTATCCCAGACCGTCCGTACGTCGTTTCATTTACTTTCGCTACGTTTATTCCCGTTATAGCCGGCGAACTGTGTCCCTCGCCATACGCGAGACACCGCTCACACCGCTCTATCGTCAGCCACTCACCCAGCTTATCCGTCTTTTCCCCGTCTTTGTTTGCTCCATGTTGTTTGGGTGTCTCGTTGAAAGGTTGTTTTTGGTAAGTTCTTTTCTGGTCAAGGGGGGGGAGCGAATGATCGGTGTATTGTTTCATTAGAAGCAGTAAGGAACCGCTGGACTAATTCCTTATTTAAATGTGTCTTCTTTCTTATGAGTCTTGGTTGGTCTTTTTTTTTTTTTTTTTTTTTTCCAGTTTCATAGGCAACAATTGTCTTTTCTACAATCTCATTTTATTTTAACTCCAGAAGCTTTATGCAAAGCGTCTACCATTACATTCAAGTTAATACCTTCAGCTTTGATCACAGAATTCATTTGTATGAACTTAATGCACATTTAGCCACAGAACGAGTGCGTTATTTGCAAATTACATTTCATTCACACGGCCAACAAGCATAACTTTTTAAAACTGTTTCCGAATAGTTGCAGAGGAAGTGGATTTAAGAGCTTGATAGTGTAATGAATATTAACCCTTCTTGATTCTATGACAATTCACAATGCATTTTTGCTATCAAAAAAAAAACTTTTACCTTGTTTTTGATACCTCAAATTGAAATTTAAGTTGCACAATATGTTTAATAATTGCCTGCCAATTCCATAATTATCACAAATATCTTTTCACTAATGTGCTACTCAAAATCAAATTTGGGCCAATCTGGCCTTGCAGCCAATTATGACTCAGTTCAAATATTTATTATGGTATTTAGAAGCTAATTTAAGCCGCCAGCAGAAAACCATAAAAAAATCTTGCTAATGCATTAATCGCTATTTAAGCGCTTCCAAATGAGCGCATAATTAATAAATTGCATGGCAAACCGATTAATAATTTTGATGATGTGGGGTCAAGCCTTATAAACATTCATATTTCCACAGCTTCCACAGCGAAACGGATTAAGTGCAGTGGGCTCGGTGGCACACGCCACGACAATTTATCACACACACACACACACACACAATAATGAGCAGCCAGACACAATTTAAATTTTTGAACCACAAATTTGTTGCAACCAATTTTACAGAGATTAAACGGAGCTTAGCCCAATGTGTCGCAACGGCAGCTGTTGTTCCCCTTTAAACAAAATAACAAAAATATATGGAAGGGATTAACATGAAATGTCAGACTGTTCATATAGCCGCTGATATAATTTAAATTGAGCATGCAGCAGGCGGCTGCGGCCTGACAGTCATCAATCTTGGTCTCGTAGTAATCAATTTTATTAGCATTTTTTTTGAGGGTTCTGTTCCGCCTTCAAACGCTTCAAAATGGTTGACGGACAACAAGTGTTGTAGCACATTTTCAAGTACAATCCAACCGAAAATACATCAAAAGTCAAAGCTGAAGTGCGCTCAAGTGCGGCAAGTCATCAAAGTAACGAAATGAAAAAGAAATCATGAATGAGCCAGGTTTAATGTCTATCGGTGGCCAGCATCTTCTAAATCCGACTTCAGTATGAATGACAAGCTATTTTTATTTAGTTGTTTTCAGTTTTGAAGGTCAGATCGTGTAGTGTAGGCCTAGGAAGCCATTATGGGCCTCGAAATTGATGAAATGCCAGCCACAAAATGAAAACGAAAACGCAAAGTGGCGATTAATTCGATGGCACTTCCATATTTGTAGGCATATATTTTGTATTGAAGAGGCTTGAAACTGTTTTTGTGTTCGAAACAAAAACAAAAAAAGAACACAGAAATATAAATATGTACATAATAAATTGTGAACAAATTGAGCTTTTTATGTGCGATTTTTAATGATTCGAAATAAAATTAATGACTGTAAAAGTGATTATGTATATACGATAAAAGGTGACTAATATGTACTTAAGAACTATACTTAAACTTAAGTAGGAGAAGGTTGAATGTATGGGAATTTTGAAAGGTGCATATATGTACAATGTACATAGTAGTAGTAATCTGTATTTAAATTAAATTAACGAAAACCTACAGGATAAAATAAAGACTATAACACGCTTTACTGAAAACTGGCAGCTAACAAATTAACTTTGATAAATGCGAAGGTATATTATTCAGGCCCCCTATAAGAAAATGCAACTACAACGTTAGGAAGTATTGGAAACATTTCAGCATAACCAGTAATGACGAAGATGTCCCGATCCCGTCTTCAAGTACAGTCAAATATCTAGGAGTTACTCTAGACCGGTTCCTCTATTTCAACAAACATGTTAATGAACAAATAGCCAAAGCAAACAAAGCTTTCCACCTATACAAAAGAATGATCTCTTCCAAACTTTTGTGCAACAGAGGTTATTATGTACCAAGCACTGGTAAGGCCAATTTTGTCATACGCCTGCCCAATATGGTACAACATTTCGCCATCATATATGGAACGTCTAAGAAAATTGGAGCGTAGGGATGTTAAGATCATGCACATCTTTGTATAGAACGCCAAGTAGCAACTTACAAAATACCACTCTAATGAAAATTTGTACAAGTCAGCAAAAATCTGCAGAATAGACATTCAAATAGTTATCTTGACTAGGAACCATATAAGAAGATGTACCGAAAACATGGACAACGTTCTCATAAGAGCACCATTTTTAGAGAGCGAAGGTTATTTTCAACATGCATTACTGAACGGATACACACCACCAGAAGTATTCATATTTTTAGACAAAAATGGTTATGTCTTAAATAACGAGGTTACCCCAATTTTGTACCACATAAACAGAAGGGCAAACAATAAAATCATAGATTGTAAAAATCCTAAACAAAACAAGCGATTCGACTGCAAAATATCCGACAAAGACAAAGCAATGTCGCTAGATACGGCCAAGAAATGTTGGTGGCTACCAGACTGAACTGTAAGATCCCCTTTTCCCACCCCTTCCCTTAACCCCCACTAATAGATTTAGGTTATTTTATTTATAATTAATTATATATGCATTGTTTTTTCCAAATTTTTCTCTGCAAGCACATTCCTAAAATACTTATAGTCATACCAGTAAGTCAACTAACGTCATATATTTCATAAAATGAAATCCTAAAGATAAAAAAAAAGATAAAAAAAAGAGAGCTCGACTAAAAGACAGCGTCCATATCATAAACTATATACACTTTTTTGTTTATTTTAGTATATAAGTCATTTGTTATTAACTGAATATTTTTATAATTTTTCCAGTCTGGTCGGCACCTTTATAATCCAGATATCTTCAACCCACTCAACATTTACCCACCAATTTCCGACAAGAGGAGTAGATATTTCAGAAGACTGGTATGCAGTCATTGTTGAATTTTCATATACCATAGATCTTTGAGAATGAGTTTGAGCCCGATCGGATGATAAACAAAAAACTTGCATACAACAGTTTTCCGCCCATTTTCCGACTTTAGGAGTAGATTTTCCAAAAGTTGAAAGTCACGTTGATCATATTTTTTTATGAGTAACTTTGAAAATAAATTTGGAGCTAATCGATGCGAACTAAAATTCAACCCACCCAACCTTTACCACCCAATTTCCATCAAGGGGGGAGTTTCCGGAAAATTCCCCCAGTCATTGTTGACTTTTCATGTAGATCTTTGAAAATGAGTTTGACCCCGATCCGATGAGAAGCAAAAAAGTTGCATACAACAGTTTTCCGACTATTTTCCGACTTTGGGGGTAGATTTTCCAAAAGTTGAAAGTCACTTTGATCATATTTTTTTATGAGTAACTTTGAAAACGAATTTGGAGCTAATCGCTGGGAACTAAAATTCAACCCATACAACCTTTACCACCCAATTTCCACCAAGGGGGGTGCATTTTTCCGGAAAATAAGTATGCAGTCATAGTAAAATTTTCATATAGATCTCTGAGAGTGAATTTGAATTAATTTGCAGCCAAACGCTTGTGTCAAAAGGTTTGCCGAGTTTGCCAAGTCAAGTTTTCGACAAATTTGCGTGCTGTCTGAACACAATGTGAACACTCTCTCTGCAAACTGTTTGTGGGGAAACACACAATTTTTTGCAAACCAAGTTTGCGAGTGTGAACACTAAGCCAAATTCAATGCAAACTTTCGAAGTTCCGACAAATTTATTTGCAAACTAATTTGGCGTGCGTGTGAACACCTAAACAAATTCGAACACAAATCAGGCAAACTCAGCCATGACAGTTTGTGTAAATCAGCGATGTCCAAAATTTGAAAAGGCAGCCACGCGTGGTTGGCAAGCCAAATTCTGCCGGCGTCGCAGTGACACATATACATAGAGAGAGAGAATATGTGTATTCTATAAATCAGTGGTGTCCAAACTCACACAATGAAAGCGTTTGCTTGTGTGCGAAGCAGCGAAACACGAAGGCAAACCAGTACTCATGCAAGATGAAATAATTACAAGATTAAATAGAGAAGATAGAGGAATCGCTAAGGCATCAACTGCAAATGAAACTCCCCTTTGGCAAAACCAAATGGAAACTGTTTCACGCTGTATTCAGAGCAGTTCAGACCAATGTTGAAAAGGTATGGAGATGCAGCTATTTTGAAGTGGTGGATAGTCTTTTTGAAGAATTTAAAAAAAATCTTCGAATGCTCCTGGATACGCCCTATTTGTATTAATTAACTTTAAATTTTAGTTTTGCTTCTAAGAATATTTGTATCGATTAATATACTATCGAAAACTATCGATAGTTATCAAATTGATAGGGTCGCCTGAGTACATTTTCACTAGGGTGCACTTTTTAAGGGCAAAATTGAAATTTTTTAACATTTCCTCTAAACATTTAAAAGGCAGTGAAAACTTTCAAAAATCTTGATTTGGAGGTACCAACTTCTTGGTGTCAAAGGTGCTTGAAAACTTCAAATAATTAAATCTTTTCAATAAAAATGACTAAGTTAGCCTAATAAGCTTTAAGAATTGCATTATTTTTAAAAATTTTAAAGCAAGTTATGCAAATTTTATGCAGTGAATGTTTTCACCTGACATTTCGCGAACAGACAATGTAACTATACACACACTTTTCGATGTATCACAATAAACAAAAAATCGAATCCCATTTTCATTCAAGTGCAACAACCGGAAAATATGCCAAAGTTGCCTCCCAGTTGCATTTAGTTGAACAACATGCAAAAATGTATTCGTTACATATTCCACACACCATCATCACCATCAGCCATCAACTTCAAACCCTTCATTTCCAGGTGTAATTGAACCATGTTGATGTGGAAGTAGGTAGCACTGCTGCACACATAAAAGTTACAATGTCTTAACATGGCCTGGGCGCAAGTTCAAAATCAGACACCACCTAGTCAGTCAAGGCCCTAGTTGGGGCTGGCGGCGCATAAAATTGTGTTGCATGCAACGACAACAACAACACCTCAGTTGCTTTCGTGAGAAATTCTATGATGAAATTCTCACGCATGTCTCTAGGATATGCACGAGTGAGTTCAATATAATTTCTGTGCACTATTTTTCATGAGTTTATTTTCAGTCGCTAATTCAAGTCTGGGGAAGAAGACGCTGGGCGCTGCCAGTCTTCTTGGTGGGGTGCGGGGGGAATTACAAATTGCAACAGGTTCAAAAACTAATTTGCATGCATGAATTTTGTGTTTTGCACAAAACTAAGTCGAGACACGATCGAGACAGAGTCGGAGTCAGAGTGAGAGCCAGACCTGCCAGACCCTGATCTGACAGTCACTTAGCAATCATATGCTACAGAAAACCCGTCTGGAAACTATTCCAACAGCTGCTGCTGGCCTAGCCTCAATCCAAAACGAAACCATTGTCTGCGGGGACTGAGCAATGCGGTTGGTCTTTACACTTCTGATCTCGGCAGCAGACACAGCCGACGCTTTTTCAATTGAACTTGAAGTGTCTGTCGATGTTATGAGTCTCAGACCTACCCAGATTCATACACACACCACTCGAAGATTTGTAGACATTTGTAGCCACAATGTCTATGTGGCTAGTTCATGGATTGAATGAGGTGTTTTGATTTCTGTTTTCGTCTAATCCACACGTGTTGGAGAAATATGCAGCGGAATACTCTAACTTTAAGGGTATACTCACTTGCACAATTCTTTAGCTTTTGGGACCTGAGATTTGTCTGGGAGAAATCGCGGCGAGATCGACCAGTTTCTCGTTACGGGGTCACCTAGTCTGGTGGCATTTCTTCCCACAACTTTCTTTCTAATGGTCAAAAAAACAGCAAAAATTACAAAAGTGGTTATTTGTAAGAAGCGTAGATCGAACGGAATCGCTCTAAAGGATATAAAGAAATAAACTTCAAACATTCTTATATTACAATTTTGGATTGGAGAGCTGCCAAAACGTCAGAACAGTCGAGCAATCGACGGCAGCAATTTGCTGAACACATTGTATACCAGCGTGCTTTTGAGACTTGGGAACAAGCGTGCCGCGATAGACAAGTGTAGCGGCAGGCCGCGTTACGATCTGCAGAAACTCGGGAGCAGGCTAGCAATCGACGGCAGCTGCTGAGACAGCAGGAGAAGCAGAATCTCGGAGCTAGACTTTTGCAGAAAGATGGCCCAGCAGTGAAACAAACTTCATGAAAAGTTATATTTGAGTTTTGAAGTTTAGCCTCCTCCTTCCTCCTTATCCAATCTATTCACCGCTTACTCTCCCAATCCTTTCATCCCTTCCTCCTCTTCCAATCCTTCCACAGCTTCTTCCATTCCCTCTTCCTGTTTTTGGTAAATATAGCAGTGATAATGCAAAAGATGAAGACTAAAAGAAACCTTTCAAAATTAAAAATTAAAAAAAATAAAAAAATTGCGCGATTATAGTTTTTTTCTTTTATTAAAAAAAAAATAATAATTAAAAAAAATAAAAAAAAATAATAAAATATAGATATTATTTGAAATGATTATTTTATAATAAGATTAGGGCCCTAAATTTCATCCATTCGATAAGATAAAGGTCAAATATTTTATTAGCAAAAAATGTTATATGCTCATTCCTACTTTTTTGGAATATATAACGAGCTATAGAATTAAAGAGCACTTTTAATTTATGCCTACAACGTATCTCATGTAAAAAGAGGGGAATTAGACACATTCTAGCCACTGTCATTCGAATTTGAATTTGAAGAAACTTTTGGGATAAAGACAGCTGCCTAGTAATCCAAGCAACCTTCAGTTGCTCTATTGATGTGGTCATTCCATGATAATGTTTTGTTGAAGTGGATACCCAAGTTGTAAGCTTCCTAAACATAATTTATTGGCATACCATCAACATAATTTAGGGCAGATTCAGCAGATCTAGAGCCTTTTTGTACAAAACTAAGCATTTGGACTTCGGATTAATTCCAAAACCATTTTCCTTAGCCCAATCATTAACTTGATTACATATACAAACACTCATTTAACTGACTTAGTGGACGACTTACATACATATTATATATTATGACAGGACATTGGGTAGAGTCATATTACATACACAGAGAACAGTAAAGGCCCCAGAACAGATCCTTGGGGTACACCTCTGTAATCGGGAGGAGGTCAAAAGTGCCCCAGAACAGCCTGTTGTCTATTGTTTTGATAGGATTCAATTAGCTAAGTTGCTGTGGACGAGAAGTTAAAGACCACTTTTGAGCTTTGTGCATAGTATTTGATGAAGGAATCATCTCCGACCACATAAAGTATATATATATCTTTATCAGCGACGAGCTGAGTCGATTGAGCTTTGTCCGTTCGTCTTGTCCGTCCGGCCTCCGTCCGTCTGTCTGTTTCTACGAAAACTAGCTATCGAGCTGAAATTTTGCACAGAGTCATCTTTTAGCTGCACACTGCACATATCTCGGAACCGCGAAAATCGGATGGTCACTTCTTGTAGCTGCCATACAAATTTTTTTTTATACCCTTGCGAGGGTGCTCTAAAATTTGCGGATGTTTGTAACGCATTGAAGGAAGCATCTTCGACCACATAAAGTATATATATTCTTGATCAGATTGACGAGCTGAGTTGATTTAGCCCTGTCCGTCCGTCTGTTTCTATGCTATCTTCTCCGTCAGTTTTAAAGCTATCCTCACCAAACTTTGCACGAAGTCTTTTGGTACAAATACGCTGCACATTTTTCGGAACCGGCCGGATCGGATGACTATAGCATATAGCTGTCATAGGAACGATCGGTCGGAAAACTAGTTCTAGTGAGAAAAACTTTTGTTCTTAATGGAAACGCCTCCCAAATGTTCAAAGTATCGAATTGCTTAGTGTTTTCTATCCTTTCCCCATAATTTCACAAAGTTTGGTCGAAAATCGGATGACTAAAGCATATAGCTCCCATAGGAACGATCGGTCGAAAAACTAAGTCTTGTGAGAAAAACTTTTTTTTTTTAATGGAAACTCCTCCAAAGTACGTATTTCTTAGTTTACTATCCTTTCCCATGATTTCACTAAGTTTGGTCGAAATCGGATGACTATAGCATATAGCTGCCATAGGAACGATCGGTCGAAAAACTAGTTCTAGTAAGAAAAACTTTTTTGTTTTTAATGAAAACGTCCTTATCATTGGCATACACTTATTTTATATACTTTTACACAATTCTACAAAGTTTGGTCGAAATCGGATGACTATAACATATAGCTCCCATAGGAACGATCGGTCGAAAAACTAGTTCTAGTGAGAAAAACTTTTTTGTTTTTAATGAAAACGTCCTTTTTATTGGCATATTCTTATTTTATATATTTTATACACATTTCTACAAAGTTTGATCAAAATCGGATGACTATAGCATATAGCTGCAGTATGAATGAGGTCGAAAAAAATTCTGGTGAGAAAAACTTGTTTGTTTTAAATGGGATTGCTTCCAAATTTCGTAATTCACAGTGTATTATGCTTTTCCATGATTTCACCAAGTTTGGTCGAAATCAGACATCTATATAGTATAGATCCCATAGAAAAGTAAGTTCCAAAAAGTAGTCTTAGTTAGAAAAACTTTTTTGTTTTCAATGGAAGCTGCAAGGGTATACAAAACTTCGACCGAGCCGAAGTTAACTTCCCCTATTTTTTATTTAATCTCCCGATGACACAAGATATAAACCTTATAAATTAAGTCATTGGTCACCAAACTAAGTCAGTGGTCCCAAAAGTTTCGGCACTAACGAAGTTTGCTTTGCTTTCTCGTTATTTCTAGTTTTCTTCATTTGATTAACACGCTTTCCAAGATGGATCAATAGCTTAAAAACTTACTATATGTAATTCCCTACTCAGAGAAAAAAAAGGATATGCAAAAATATCCATGGGATGATTTCCCGTATCCATTTGGACTGGATATGTGTTTAATATCCTTTTATCATCCAATGGAACTGAAAAATCATCCAAAGGATATGAAAAATGATCATCCCTTGAACGATTTTTCAGCTCCGTTGGATGACAAAATGATAGTAAGGAAATATCCAGTCCAAATGGGTATTTTTTGGAATGTAGTACATTCCACATTCGGTCTTTCTAGGTATATTTCTTGTCACTTTTGTAATTTTTCATTTAATGTTTTTCAATTAAATGACTTCTATCTCTTGGATCAGCTCACATGTTCGACTGTGTCTTTGCTTTATATTCTTTATACTCAGTGTTTGATTGACATTTGTCGGCATTTGAACTGCTGCTCCATATAAAACTGTGTAATAAATCATGACATGAACAACGATTTATATGTCTGCTAAGGTCAAACAGTAACAGAATTCTGTGCGTTAGTTTATCTTGTATTTGCCATTCCAATTCTTGTTTTTACTAATTATGATTTATAATTTATGAACGTCAGCTTAAGTGGATTAAGATTTGCATTAATGTAGAATATAAAAGTTCATTATAAATTCAGAGTTCTTACTAATAACAACATGTGTATACAAATCTCGCTCTCTTACAGACTCCGCCAATATTGATGACAGTCCAGGCGAGGCAAAGATACAAAGGAAATCGAAACGATCGATTACATTGACAAGTGAGTACAGAAAAATCACAAATTTCATATAATTATACAATTTGGGCGTCACACACAAAAAAAAAAAGAGGTAGAAAATTGCTGCAATTTTCAATTGCGGATTCGGTTTTTGTTGTTGTGGCGGTTGACGCCCTTAAAAATAACGAATACGACCGAATAAAGTTAGACAGTTGCCCAAAAGTTGCCACCAATTACAAGTGGAATTAACTTGTAGCAATTTCAAAAC
>JAEIFV010001803.1:0-17567 GCA_018904265.1 Lordiphosa collinella | reverse complement strand
ATAGTCGGTCAAGCCGACTATAACATCTCTGTACCTGAGAAGTGCTGCCCATCACCTTTGCGACCGGTGCTGCCCATAATTGCTTGTTTTCCTTATAACTCGAATAACGTTCTTTCGATCCGATTGTTTTCTTTAGAATATTGTTGCTGGTTTATTACAATCCATTTGTTCAATGAACGCAATTAGGCGAATTTTATGCACAGCAGTGTATAGATATATGGATTCGTAAGCTGCTTTATCGTAAAGCGTGGTCTGATGGTGAGCTTTGGCTTATCTCACCAATACCACTGCATCGCATAATCTGCATCAAGTGCGCTTGTTAAAACTCCGAAGCTGACGAACGAGTCAGTCGAAAATCTACACGCATTGTGCAAGGTCAAGTCCCATGCTGGGATAGTACCAATTTTGGCAACCAAAAACGTGCAATAATTACCGCATCATAAATTGATCTCCAGCTTGGTATTAACGCGGTGTCTAATAAAAAGAAAATTAATACAACTGCACAAGTGAGAAGACCAGTTCTTTAGCAGTTTGAAGTGTTAATTTCGCAGAAAATAAGTGAAAATTTTCCATAACCCTAAAAGGTAAAAATATATGATTATGTAATATCTCAGTGGCATGCGGCTAATGAAAATTTTCTTTTGCATAGTGAGGCAGAGTGCGAATAAAGATCGCCTTCTCCGCCGAACGGAATAAACGCACCTTCAATTTCGCTGCGTCGTTTTGTGCCAAAAAACCCTTGAATTAAAAGTTTTGATTTTTTGAGCCCGAGAAGGTAAGGTTTGGTGACGTAACCTCATCCAGACATGTGGCTAATGAGAACTTTATTTTTAATTTAATAAAGGGCTCCTTGGTCTTCCTTCGTACTCATTCGTCCTTCTTCGTTTTCCTTCTGCTGGCCCATAGCAGTCGTCAACTCTAGAGAGTTTGACCATTTCGGCAGCTCATGCGGAATCAACCTTAAAGCATTTGTGTTGGAGAAATTTGGGATAGGCGGTACAGTCGGTACTGGCTACAGCGAAACACCCCATCTGGATTCTGATAGGCGTTCTTACACCTCAGCAAGAATGATTAACACTGGATAAAGAAGCGTTATCAAAAGGACTCATGATTTTTCTTAAGTTTTCCTAAATTTATTATTTTTGTGTGCTGCAATTTTGATTTCCCATTAATGAAATTTCTTAACCAGGTTGGAGCGTCGTTGCAACAGGCCTGCATGCAGTGATGGACTCGGGTAAATCAACCACGTAACTATTAACCAAAATTTAAGGTAACACCAAAATCGCAGTACTTTATAAATTTCTTTTCCCATATATAAATATTTAAATATTTGTTAAATCATGATCCCTTACTTGAATTAGTAGCCATAATTATCACATACCCTGTATTTTTAATCTTGATATTATTCTTGCTAACGCTATTTAGTTTGAAACACTGTTATTTTGTAAGAAATGACCCTTGCCTTAGAAACTATAACAAGAGTCATTAAATGAAGTTAATTGAAATGAATTTGGAATAGAGATTTAAAGGGATGGGGTATTAAAGGAGGAAACATCATTAGAATAGGGTTAACACGAAGTTAAATGAAAAGTGTTAACATGGTTGGGCGGGTAAGACAGAGTTGCAACATCTAACTCTGATCAGGACATGCATGCAAACTTGGCTTATTATTTTATCTTAACACCTCTTGGCCCGGTTAGCACAAAATTCTCTTGTGTGTGACAAGCTAGTAGCGACAAAAGATCCCTCCCATCCGACGAGTCCTAGCCGAAAGATTCCCCAGTGCTAACCATAATTGATCGTCGTCGTCTAGTTCGTGGTGTGCTTAACAGCACCATCACATTGTACATCAGTCACACTACAAAACGCTCCTAAAAAGGGTCAACATCGGGGGTGTCCTGGAATCTTTTATCTTTTAGTGAATCGATAGATAAGACTAATTACTAAATATGTTTAAAAGGAACGAACCAACTATCTGCAAAACTGTGGGATATATGAGGTTTTTTCGAAATTGCGGGGGCGGGAGGGGGCGTGGCCAAAATTAAGAATAAACTTGATTTGCCTGCAAGTATAAGTCCCATATGTGTCAAACCTCTATCTCTTACCATCTCTGAGATCTGTATGTTCATACGGACATGGCTATATAGACACGGCTGTTGATGCTGATCAAGAATATATATACTTTATAGGGTCGGAGATGCTTCCTCCTGCCTGTCACATACTTTTGCACAAACTTATTATACTCTGTGTACCTTTGGTACAGAGTATAAAAACTACGTCGAATATTGAAGTAAATCAAAATAGAAACCAAAGTTGAAGGTGTGTATATTCGGGGGTGACACAGAAACCTCTTCCAACCACATTCCAACCGAAAACCAATTCTTAGGTACCACAGAAACCCCTCTTATTTTGTTAGGAGATTTTGGCAAGACAAGCAATACACAAACCAACCAAAATCACATTCACCAACCTTCACGACTTAGCACTGTTTTTGTAGTTGGACCATAATCTTATACACACACCTTTTAACTCGACTTTCGAAGAAGAAAACGAAATCTCTTGAGGTTCTGTGGCACCGACGGATTTTTTGAGAGATTTGCAAACCAACCGACGGCAAAATCTCAGGAGATTTCTGTGTCACCTCCGATTATAAGTGTTATCATGCATTTTTTGTTTTATGTGATTTGTCTTTGTCTACCGGCGGTGTCCCAGAAATCTCTTCCAACCAAATTCCAACCCAAAGCCAATTCTCGGTGTCCTAGAAATCTCTTTCGGTTGGTTTCAAGTCTCTAGTGATTTGGGTAGAGATTTTACGAAATTCATCGATAAAACTATTTTGATAAGCAAAATTAGTTTTGGAAATCTAAACTAAATTATTTTACTGGATAGGCTGCATCAAATAAATAACATGATTTTTTTGATTTAATATTGAAATTAGCTTTTTAATAATTTTTCGCAAAACCAACCGAAGGCTGCCATATCCGCCAAAACCGTCGTACCAATGGCGCCATCTGCCTCCTCAGTAGCGCCAAATGGGAAATTTGTCAACAACAAACGAGCCAAGGGTCGGAAAGTATTGCCTTATGAATGGCGCGAAAATATTTTTAAATTTTTCATTTTATTTTTGGGTAACGCGACTTTTATTTAAGTTATAATATTAGCATGAATCATTAAACTTATGCCACAGCTAACAGGTTTCCGTTTAACATCATTTTAATTCAAAACAAATATAAGGGACATTTTTTTGCGCGTGATGCAGCACTCTTTTTGTGAATTATTTTGAACGCAATTGGACCAATTCTCTTTGCCACTAAAAAAATGAAATCTCTCGAAGTTCTGGGACACCGACGGATTTTTCGAGCGATTTGCAAACCAACCGAAGACAAAATCTCTAGAGATTTCCAGGACACCCCCGTATATGTGTTTTTCTAAAGTGTTTTTTTCTGCAATTCTTACCGCAAACTTGTTGTGTTTCGTGGAACAAAAGTATGTTGGATTAACGTGGATTAACGTAACTAATAACTATATATTATTCTTCAATATGTATATAATGCGAGGATATCAATCATTTTTGCACCTTTTCTTAAAAATTGCATTTAAAAATCGACAAAAATATCCAATTAACGGGTGACATCTAAAAATCTGCATAAGCTTTAAAATGCCGCCATAACCACAATTCTCAACGGATCTTTATGAAAATTTGACAGGTTATTTATGACTATATATAGAAAAGAATTGCATCAATGGATTTGGTCGAATCAGCAACTCCGGATAATGTCTCCGTAGGCGGCCTGTACGACCTTGGGGTCGTATTTCCGGATACATAAGCGAATCCTGTTGGTCAGTTCTCGGATATTTTTGGCTCTTCAGTTGTTTTTGTAAGCTGCAGCAAGTTTGTTGGGTTCGGTTCCTTTGGTACAAAAGGGATATTGGCAAAAAGGCGATATTGGTTGCACATCCATCGACATTGAGATTTGACAGTTTGTATTTGGTCAGGTGTGTAACTTGGTGCTCTTTGCTTACGTTTGGCAACAATATTATTCTTTTATAGCGCTTTACTGAAGTGTTGTTGGCTGCAATTAAATTTTCTGGCTGCATCTCGTTGACTTATGTTGTCTTTGTTGTTAAAAATTTTGGTTAGCTTTCTGACAGCTTAGCCGGTAATAATGTTCACTTGCAACTTCTTTTTTTTTATTATTTTTCGTTGAAAAATACTATAAATAGTGCGTTTGGACTTACCCTCTTGGGTGAAATGGTTTACTGTAAGCACTTTACCTTTGTCAGAGTGCATTTTGTAGAATTTTACAACGCGATCACGAAGACGTTCTTGCTCGGTCGGCATGAAGTCGACAACATGTCAAAATTTTTGTCAGGGGGGCATGAAAGCGTTTTGACAGGACAACAAAGAAAAGGCTCAGCTAACTCTCTAGACTCTATTTTGTGGTGCTGCGTGAAATCTCTTGTGTATAGGGAGAAGCAAGCCACAATTCCAGCCCAGGAAGACAACATTACATCTGCCATTGCCAAAAAGTATGCTAAAATTGGAGCTTACTAATGGATTACCTAAAGCTTAGCCGCGGGCATTCTTTACATGAAACAACGTTGAAAAAGTAAAATGCAGGCATTGATGTATCGCTTTAAATAAATATTTCGTTCACTATTGCAAATTTTATGTTCTTTTTATCACCCGTTATAAGTCTTACTTGATTTTACTTGAATCAACGAAAGGCTTAAAACAATTCTGAAGCTCGTGTGACAATCCGAATAGGCTTATTAAAATCAAAGGATCCTGACTCGAGATTAAAGTAAGTACGGAATCCCAATGTCAAAGCAAAAGACCAAGAAAGCGAGAGCAAGAAAATCTTTCACCAAAACAGTGAGGCTAAATGGGTACACACATATACGATATCAATGCTGGCATGAGGAGGAAGCTATTGACTTAAAGTCAATGGACCAAGTCTGTAAGAGTAAGAACCGAGGGAGTACAATCAACTAATGACCACGAGCTGGCTAGAGCTGGCTAGAACTGGCTAGTTTGAAAATCAAAAAGTTCGTTAGGGACAAGGTGCGAGCTCTTGATAAAGAATCCTTTGTTTTATTTTGCATTTGTGGCCATTTTTTCAGGATTTCAGACTACAAACGCTTAAAAATTCAATAAAATGCTCGCATTTAATGATGTTCACCTTTTGAGAGGTGGAGACCTGTAGCGTGGAGTAAAAACTGGTCGATAACGATTGCCCTGTGACGCGTCATCGTTAGAGCAAGGGAGATGTCGGGCCAGACGGTCAAGGAAAATAAATATCGAAAACAAGAGGCATTATAATTCGTGCCAGTCCCAAGACAATGACGCTTATCCTGGCCAGTAGACGTTTTTACTAGTTTTGAACGGAATTCAACACGTTGCGAGTTTTCCTCACTAAAAGTAGTTTTTCGACCGATCGTCCTATGGCATCTGTATGTTCTACTAATTTTGGTCGAAATCAGAAATCTGTATATTGTAGCTCACATAGAAAAGTAAGGTCCGAAAAGTAGTCTTATTTAGAAAAACAAACTGCAAGGGTATACAAACTTCGGTCGAGCCGAAGTTAACTTTCCTCTATTTTTATACCCTTGCAGAGGGTATTATAAAATTGTCCGGATGTTTGTAACGCATAGAAGGAAGCATTTCCGACCACATAAAGTATATATATTCTTGATCAGCATGACGAGCTGAGTTGATTTAGCCTTGTCCGTCTGTCCGTCCGTCCGTCTGTCCGTCTTTCTATGCTATCTCCTCCGTCAGTTTTAAAGCTATCCTCACCAAACTTTGCACGAAGTCTTGTGGTACAAATACGCTGCACATTTGTCGGAACCGGCCGGATCGGATGACTATAGCATATAGCTGCCATAGGAACGATCGGTCGAAAAACTAGTCTTAGAGAGAAAAACTTTTTTGTTTTTAATGGAAACGCCTCCAAAGTACGTATTTCTTAGTTTACTATCCTTTTTCATGATTTCACTAAGATTGGTCGAAATCGGATGACTATAGCATATAGCTGCCATAGGAACGATCGGTCGAAAAACTAGTTCTAGTGAGAAAAACTTTTTTGTTTTTAATGAAAACGTCCTTATCATTGGCATACACTTATTTTATATTCTTTTACACAATTCTGCAAAGTTTGGTCGAAATCGGATGACTATAGCATATAGCTGCCATAGGAACGATCGGTCGAAAAACTAGTTCTAGTGAGAAAAACTTTTTTGTTTTTAATGAAAACGTCCTTTTTATTGGCATATTCTTATTTTATATACTTTAACACATTTCTACAAAGTTTTATCAAAATCGGATGACTATAGCATATAGCTGCAGTATGAATGATCTGTCGAAAAAAGTTCCAGTGAGAAAAACTTTTTTGTTTTAGCCCCCAGTGTGAAATTTCAAAAAATCGATTTTTTTTTTCATATTTCGTAGATTACCTTTAAAAATACATATTAAAATTTCAAATCGATATCTCAAATAGTTTTTGAGTTATGCAATTTAAAGAGCAGCCGCTCGGCGCTAGAAACGATCATTTTATCTAAACGCGTTTTTCTCGAAACCTTTCCGAATTTGCTGCAGTGATTACTCAAAACAAATGATCCGATCACTATCAATTTTTTTACATTATTGTTCTCCGTACATGCCTATCGGTTTTTGATTTGATCAAAAAATCATTTTAGCAAAAACGACCAAAATTCTTAAAACGCCGCCATATTGTCAATTTTTGTTTTTTTATCGTAGGTCATTGTACAGACAATATTATCTAGTTTAAGGAGAATTTTTTTTTTTTAATTTCTCCACGGAGAAGGCCGGAATCACTGCAGCAGTGAAGGAACTTTTCGCGCCGACTATAACTAAAAAAATTTATTTTTTCTTCAAAAATTTCACTGTATATTTTTGAAACATGTATAAATATATTCTTAAAATTTTGAAATAATTGATAAAGTAGTTTTTTTAATAAAAATTCCCAAAAATCACCTTTTTTTAGGCCATCACACTAGGTGTGCCCCTTAAATGGGATCGCCTCCAAATTTCGTAATTAACAGTGTATTATGCTTTTCCATGATATTACCAAGTTTGGTCGAAATCAGACATCTATATAGTATAGATCCCATAGAAAAGTAAGGTCCAAAAAGTAGTCTTAGAAAAACTTTTTTGTTTTCAATGGAAGCTGCAAGGGTATACAAAACTTCGGAAGAGCCGAAGTTAACTTTCCCCTATTTTTGATTTGTTGTTTTCGGTTCGGTTGAGCATTTTCGAAGGGACGCCAGTTCGGTTTATCAGCTGCAATTAGCGGTTCAGTTCTGTTCGGTTCTGTTCAGAACCGGAATTCAGAATCGAAAAATTTCATTTGGAAATACAATGCTCCAAAACGAAGAGTGAATCACTGAATCGAACCAAAACCTCGGTTAAGTTTAAGCTATAAAGCGTTTTATAAACCGAACCGGTGGTTTAAAAGCTCCATGAATCTCTGAACCCAACCAGACTTAATTCCCGAGCATTCTAGGCATTCTGACCTTAGTGCAGTGGCAAACAACGCTGGCTGGAAGGCTGGATGCTAAAATATTCAGAAATCCAACAAAGAAGATTCAGCGGATAACCGATTTAGCTCAGATTATGAAGTAGCGATTAGGTCAACTTTAAGAAAGTGGGAAGATGAAGGTTTCCTCATTCCTCATAATTTGTATTGCTTCGAATTCATTTGATTTATGAGCCATACATTTTAATAGCAAATAACTCACCTTATAATGTCAGCTAACATTTGGGACACTTGAAAGTTTTCAAACAAAAAGTCCCCTTTTGGTAAATAAATAAAAGCATCTCTTACAAATTAGTTTGTTTACATTTTACGGCTACCTAATAATAATGGGAAATTAGCTATGCCAAAATGTCAACACACATTAATTTTTGTATTTGTTTTTTGTGTTTTATCACCTCAGTGAGACGAGCGAGCGTCACCAGAAGACAGCAACAAATTGAGGAATTCCCGGGGTATGAAAAAATGTCAAATTGATTAAAATTAATTGAATTTTTCATTGGAAACCGGTTCAACCCAAATCCCAACAATTTGTGCAAAATTTGTTTAATTTCTTGGATGGAAAGGTGAAGCGAAGGACTAACCTGTAGTTGGGTTTATTCCGGTTGAAGTTGCAGCTGCAGTATATCCAAGTCATGTGGGAACACCAAGTTGAACACAAACAGAGATTAGACGGTGTAGAGGGGGTGGGGATTTTCTGGCTGGCAGGCACTTTTCTTGACACTTTTTCTACACTTTTTTATTATAATTTCTTGTTGGCTTTAGAAGCCTAAGAGCACAATTGGAGTTTTTTTTTTATTTTTATTATTTTAGCAGCTGTTTTGTTGTTGTTTGAGGCTTGTGGCAGATAACTAGAACAACTTTTCTTTTCTTTTCGATTTTTGTAAACATTTACAGCGACCGCAAAAGAATTGAGTGCAAGAATGCATTTTCGCTGGCAGAGCGGGGGAGGCAGCAGCAGCAGCAGGTAAAGCACAATTCCCCCCTCTCCCGCTCTTGATTTTTAGCCCGCAACGTTTTGTTATTCGTGATCTTGGCACCGACAGCGAGGCAGCTTTCTTCACTAGCGCGTTTATTTTTATTGTTTGCTACGTACGTGCGTATGTGTTTGTGTGCATGTACGCTTGTTGCTGTGGCTTCCGGCTGTGCCCCCCTTAAAGATTTATCACAATTCACTTGTCCCCGGATGTTTGCACTGGCACTGATCTCTATGGATTGAGCAATATTTTCGAGTTATTTTCGTGGTAAAAAAATTTACATTTGGTTATTTAGCGCAGAAAGTAAAATGAGACGGACAGCAATATAATGCCAGTGTGACCGCAGCACACAAACAGAAGAATACTCGAGAGCCAGCGGCTAAAGTAACGAGTCAAAGTTGCACAATTTTGGCTCATTTTGTTGCAACTAAAGTTAAGTATACTTAACTGGCTTAAGCTGTTTAAGAAAATATGTTTTTGAAGTATTTGGAGAGCGATATTTTGATTTCTTTTACCAGGTGGCAGCTTTTTGATAGAGATGCCGGCGTTGCCACTCTGGCTGCTGATAGGGCGGTCACTGAGGCGCTTTTGGTATTTTTTAAAAAGCCACCCTTGGGCTGAGTGTCAGTTTATTCAAACTCAAATCAACTATTTTTCTTGCCGTAACAACTTAATTTGTTTATTTATACAAAATGCACGTATATTTTCTTGAGTCTTTGATATTATGCATGGGTAAGTTAGTTTTAAAGCGGGTTTTTATTCAAGCAAAATTCGTTGGGTCTAAAAAGAAAAGCCCATTTAATCATGTTCTGTTTGCAAATCGTTCTGAATTTTTGAATTAATCTCATTAAATAATTTTATTTACAACCCACCTTTTTCTTAATTACAGTGGCCCTCACTTGGACGAATCCAATTGTGAAGCAAAACCCCTCCGAGGATAAACTGCTCAAATCTAGTCTCGTACTCAAGTCCCACAAGAATTCAACAGATCAAAGCCACATTTGAATACGAGCTCACAGAATTATAAGAATGACGTAACTAAACTTTTTGATTCTCTTAAAATTTCTCCATCATATCTCAAAGAAGCAACACATCATCATCTTGGCGATTTCTTCAAACGTTTCACGCACAAATGGGAAAAAGAAGCAGGAAGCAATCGGAATACCAATTCTACCAATCAAAAGCTAATGCCTACTCTTATGTTGGTGGAAATGGTACAACCAGAGTTCGCATACATGATCATACCTGGCAGAAAAGACTCATTCAAGAAGCCAAAATCACTAACTGGTATCAATTCATCGCCAAAATTGAGCTTTGTCAAGATGATGAAGGTTTTGGTGGATCATTTTAGTGAGTAAATTCAGGGCCGATTTGTCTTCTGCTAGATAGCTCTGTTATTTGTTAGTTTGTGTGACAGATAGTGATATCTGAAAATCTCAATCATGATGTAAAAAAAGACCACCGTAAGGGCGCGCGCACACAAGCGGCTAAAAGTTGAACTGGCGGCAGAACTTATGGCTGATCTTAACAAATAACACAAGGCAAAAAATAGCTTTTTCCAGTATATCGAAAGGTTGTTGAAGATTCAGGATAAATTTTTGGTGCTGATCACGAATATGTTTTCGGAAATGGTTTATCACGTCTCGATTTTTGGTATTTTGAAGTTAAAGTTACTTAAAATGCCCCTTTTGAACCTTTTTAGACACGTTTTATGGAAAACCAATACTGTTGTTTTAGCAGTCTTTGACATAATATAGTACAGTATTACTCTTTACCTTTAAATTAAACTATAAAAAACCATTCTGCAATTTTTTAAGCGAAGATATAATACTTTGAACACAAGTGCTTAAAACTATTAAATTGTCTACTCCCAAAAATATGCTATGCATTATCGCTAAAAAAATATTAAAAATTTCTAAAAAATTATGAAAATTAAAAACCAAATACAGTAATACCAAAGGGCAGTTCAAAATATGGTTCGATTAAGAAAGCGTAGAATTGCTTGAAATAGTTTATTTTGAAGTTAAGAAATAGTGCTCTAAGATAATATAAAGTAAGCCAAATCAAACAAAAGAAACTCCACAATTGTTCAAAAAAAGAGTCAAAATATGCATTTTAAGCAACTTTAAGCTGAAATTATCAAAAATCTATATGTGATGAACCATTTTCGAAAACAGATTTGTGTTCAGCACTCAAAAATCATCTTGAATCACCACTTCAATATACTTGTCCTTGTTGTCTAGTGTAATCACACCGCGCATGTAAATGTCACAAACAAGCTCTTGATTGGTCTCTAATATATTTAATTGTAAGCTCATCTTTGCATGTTTGTTTATTTTGCCGTCAGCCGTCAGCTCATCTTTCAGCCACATGTGTGCCCGCTCCCTAAGCTCGGTTGATAGAGATTTCAATCCAATAGAGAGAATTGTTTTTGGGTTGGAATTTGGTTGAAAGAGATTTTCGTAACTCCTCCGTATAGGAACATAAGGAAACTTTGGCAGGTACAGGTTATACAAGGTTTTTTCAAAAGTATCGCGAAAGTATTTATTTGTTCATGAACATCTATTTGTCGTCTTCAAAATAATCTCCTCAAATATAAAAAATAGGAAAAAGTTAACTTCGGAAAAGTTTTGTATACCCTTGCAGCTTCCATTGAAAACAAAGTTTTTTTAACTAAGACTACTTTTTGGACCTTACTTTTCTATGGGATCTATACTATATAGATGTCTGATTTCCATCAAACTTGGTGAAATCATGTAAAAGCATAATTAACTGTTAATTACGAAATTTGGAGGCGATCCCATTGAAAAAAAAAAAGTCATCCGATTTTGATAAGACTTTGTAGAAAAGTGTTAAGGTATCCGTCTGTCTGTTTCTATGCTATCTCCCCCGTCAGTTTTAAAGCTATCCTCACCAAAATTTGCACGAAGTCTTCTGGTACATATACGCTGCCCATACGACTGAACCCGCAGATCGGTAAAATATAACAGATAATAAGATACAAACCGTGGGTGTAGCTAAAATTAATTTCTTTTTTTTACACACCCAAGGGTATTATAAAAAGTAATACGTATGTAACAAAAAATAGAAAGCCACCCCCACCAAAAAAAAGTATATATATTCTTGATCAGCACGACGAGCTGAGTTGATTTAGCCTTGTCCGTCTGTCCGTCTGTCCGTCTGTTTCTATGCTATCTCCTCCGTCAGTTTTAAAGCTATTCTCACCAAACTTTGCACAAAGTCTTTTGGTACAAATACGCTGCACATTTGTCGGAACCGGCCGGATCGGATGACTATAGCATATAGCTGCCATAGGAACGATCGGTTGAAAAACTAGTCTTAAAGAAAAACTTTTTGTTTTTTAATGGAAACGCCTCCAAAGTACGTATTTCTTAGTTTTCTATCCTTTCCCATGATTTCACTAAGTTTGGTCGAAATCGGATGACTATAGCATATAGCTGCCATAGGAACAATAAAACTTTTTTGTTTTAATGAAAACGTCCTTATCGTTGGCATACATATTTATATATTTAGTTCTAAATAAAAAGAAAAAAATTGTGAGAAAAACTTTTTTGTAAATTTTTGTTTTTAATGAAAACGTCCTTATCATTGGCATACACTTAATCTATATACTTTTACACAATTCTACAAAGATTGGTCGAAATCGGATGACTATAGCATATAGCTGCAGTATGAATGATCGGTCGAAAAACAAGTTCAAGTGAGAAAAAACTTTTTTGTCTTAAATGGCATCGCCTCCAAATTTCGCAATTAACAGTGTATTATGCTTTTCCATTATTTCACCAAGTTTAATCGAAATCAGATATCTTTATAGTATAGATCCCCAGAGAAAGTGACGTCCGAAAAATAGTCTTAGAAAAAACTTTTTTGTTTTCAATGGAAGCTGCAAGGTTATACAAAACTTTACCGTGCCGAAGTTAACTTCCCTTTTTTTTATACCCTTGCAGAGGGTATTATAAATTGTCCGGATGTTTGTAACGCATAGAAGGAAGCATCTCCGACCACATAAAGTATATATATTCTTGATCAGCACGACGAGCTGAGTTGATTTAGCCTTGTCCGTCTGTCCGTCTGTCCGTCTGCCGTCGCGTCTGTCCGTCTGTTTTTTCTATGCTATCTCCTCCGTCAGTTTTAAAGCTATTCTCACCAAACTTTGCACAAAGTCTTTTGGTACAAATACGCTGCACATTTGTCGGAACCGGCCGGATCGGATGACTATAGCATATAGCTGCCATAGGAACGATCGGTTGAAAAACTAGTCTTAAAGAGAAAAACTTTTTTGTTTTTAATGGAAACGCCTCCAAAGTCCGTATTTCTTAGTTTACTATCCCTTCCCATGATTTCACTAAGTTTGCTCGAAATCGGATGACTATAGCATATAGCTCCCATAGGAACGATCGGACGAAAAACTAGTTCTAGTGAGAAAAACTTTTTTGTTTTTTAATGAAAACGTCCTTATCATTGGCGTACACTTCAATCTATATACTTTTACACAATTCTACAAAGATTGGTCGAAATCGGATGACTATAGCATATAGCTCCCATAGGAACGATCGGTCGAAAAACTAGTTCTAGTGAGAAAAACTTTTTGTTTTTAATGAAAACGTCCTTATCATTGGCATACACTTATTTTATATACTTTTACACAATTCTACAAAGATTGGTCGAAATCGGATGACTATAGCATATAGCTCCCATAGGAACGATCGGTCGAAAAACTAGTTCTAGTGAGAAAAACTTTTTTTTTTAATGAAAACGTCCTTATTATTGGCATACACTTATTTTATTTACTTTGGACACATTTCTACAAAGTTTTATCAAAATCGGATGACTATAGCATATAGCTGCAGTATGAATGATCGGTCGAAAAAGGTTGAAGTGAGAAAAACTTTTTGTCTTAAATGACATCGCCTCCAAATTTCGCAATTAACAGTGTATTATGCTTTTCTATCATTTCATCAAGTTTAATAGAAATCAGACATCTTTATAATATAGATCCCCCAGAAAAGTAATGTCCAAAAGTAGTTTAAAAAAACTTTTTGTTATTAGAAGGAACAGTGGAAGACAAAACAAGCTAAAGGTAATTAAATTTTATTTTTTTTTATTAAATATAGTAAGGGTGGGGGGGGGGGTGGTTGGTGGTGGCGTTGTGGTTATAACAAGCGGTTTTCTCTAAGGAGCAGCTCAACTCCATCGCTTGTTAATAATTCCCCCGATCTATACTGTGGGCAAATGTAGTTGGGAATTTGTTTATAAATCAAAAAATCTTTACTTATTCTTCCAAATCAATTTCATCGCCTTCAAAGTAATCCCCTCGATGCAATGCAGTTATGCCAACGTTTTCCAGTCCTCGATGCAAGCCAAAAGTCACTTTCAGGTATGGCCTTAGAGCGCGTGCCGTTTCACTTTTAATCTCTTCAATCGACTCGAAACGGTGTCCTCAGGTGGTCTTTTGAGTTTGGAGAATAGCCAGAAGTCACACGGAGCTAAATCAGGCGAATACGGTGGTTGCGGAACGACTATGGTGTTGTTTTTTGGCCAAATGCTCGTGAATAACGTGCGCAGTGTGAGATGGCGCATTATCGTGGTGCAAAAGCCAAGAGTTGTCGGCCCATAAATCTGGCCTCTTTTTGCGAATAGCTTCACGCAAACGACGCATAACACTTAAATAATATTCCTTGTTGACAGTTTGGCCCGGCGGAAGGAACTCATAATGCACGACACCACGATAATCGAAGAAAAGAAAAAAAGCTGATGTTGATGATCGTCCAGATCGGTGTTCGTCTTCGACGTGTTTTCGGCCTTCTTTAAACTATTTGTACCAGTCAAATGTTGTTGATTTTGCCAGAGCTTGGTCGCCGTAAGCCTTCTGCAACATTCTCAACGTTTCCGCAGCGGTAATTCCATTCAGGAAGCCAAATTTAATCGCACTTCTTTGTTGAATAATTTCAGACATTTCAAAAATCGCCCAAACCACTTTTGCGTGTCACAAAACCAAGCGTAACTCAAACAATAATATGAATATTTTGACATGAAGTTGACATGTAGGTCAGTGACAGTGCTGCCAACTAAAAAAAAAATATTCGGACGAAAATATTAGCCCGCGTGATTTAAATCGACAAATTCCGACTACTTTTTGCCTACAGTAGTATTAACTGAGATTTCCTAGAATTAATTTCCTCAAATTGTTTACCCAGTTGTGAAGGTGAGCGGGTGAGTAAGTTTTTAAAGAAATATTTGTTGCCATTTTTACCAGAGGTACACAGAGTATATTAAGTTTGTGCAGAAGTATGTAATAGGCAGAAGGAAGCATTTCCGACCATATAAAATATACATATTCTTCATCAGCATCAAAAGCCGATTCGATATAGCCATGTCCGCCCGTCTGTCTGTCCGTATGAGCAAACAGATCTCAGAGATGGTAAGAGATAGAGGTTTGACATAGATGGGGCATATGCTTCTTATACTTGCAGGCAGATCAAGTTTATTTTCAATTTTTGCCACGCCTCCTCCCGCCCCCGCAAATTGAAAAAAACCTCATACGTTTTATAGATAGAAGGTTCGTTCCTTCTGGACATATTTAATAATCAGGATTATTTACCGATTTGCCAAATGAATGGTAAAAATCGGATGAACGGTTGTCGAGTTACAAAGAAAACAAACATTTATGGGCAGCACCGGTCGCAATGGTGATGGGCAACATTTCACAAGTACAGAGTATGTTATAGTCGGGCTTGACCGACTTTCTTTTTTGTTTTTAATGCAACGTTGTAGATCTCAGGGGTTTCAACCGTTTTCGCTTGCGTGGCGTCACTTGGTAGCTTTTGGCTTACGTGCTTCTTCTTTCGAACTCAGTTCTTTAGATCAGCGTTGTTCAAGAAGAGCGAAGTCAAAAAGTGAGGGTGTATTGGTGTGCGATATCAAAGCGACACAGCCCAGCTTTGAACTGCCCTCAATGACGGCTAGGCAGCGAATGAAGGCAAAGAGAGCCCTGCTTACGCTCATATGCCCGATTTCGGTATGCGCTCGTCTCGTGTGCGTGTAAATAGCCGATTGTGCTCGGCAGAAGGAACATCGCTGCTTTAGATCAGAGGGAGGCAAGAAATACATTTACATTTTTGCATTGCATTGGTGGTGTGAGCAGCTCAAAAATTGTTCTCATGCTGCTGAGAGTGAGAGCAATTTAGATCAGTAAAAATTGTTCTCAATGCTACTGAGTGAGAGCTCAATTTGTTGAGGCTGCTCTCACGCAACCAAAGCGTGTTTGAGACGCTGCTTTGAGAATTTTCTACTATATACAGATAGCAAGCTGCCGGCCTGCTTTAGATGTAGAAAAGTTTTTCTGTCGTAGGTGGGAAGACATGAGACCGTTCCACATTTGTAATGGGCAGCCTGAGGAGCCACTACTTAATGTGCTGCGGAGGCTGCGAAAGATAAGGCGCGGCTGGATTGCATATAGTCGGTGTATAAGTATGGGTGGTCAGGTGCCGGCTTCTTAATGTTTTTTATTGCCCAAATGCCTACATAGTGGGTAGCGAACCGACTGCGTTATTTGACTCATCCTCAAGAAGTTCGCCAAATGATTTTGAGTTTCGGTTTTTGTCTTCTTTGAATCAATTTTTATACCTTCGAAAATAATCGAACAAGTCCTTTATTTCACTGACCCCCGAGAATTTATCAGTTGTTTTTAAAAACAAGTGGGTAGGAGCCAAGGATTCCCTGAGCGCATTTTCAGTTACTAGCTAAGACCTCTGATAATGACTTCTGAATATTCTCAGCGTCTGAGTACTACGCTTTAACAAAGAAGAACAATTTCAGCTCGATTTTAAGAAAAAAAAATTCTTGACAATCTAAGAATGAAAGCATTCATTCTCAAGCTATTCTCTACTTCTTTTCCAAGTGTATGTTAAGTCCCGCAATAAGCTTCGAAAATTTAAATTTTAAAATTTTACCTTTTAGAAAGTCGTGGAGAAAAGTCTTTAAAGGGGGGTTTTAGAGGGTTTCATCTACTGTACAGATCCAACACTTGAGTAAACTTCTGTTATTCATACACTAAAACAGCGTTGGGCAAGCCATTGCTTCAAAGAGTTGGTATATAAAGAATTCGGTATAAAGATTCTGACTTTCAGCTCTAAAAAGAAAGCGCCCTTTGAACTTGCCTCACTCTATGACACTCTTACATCATATTTAACCTCATATTTAATATATCCCCACTTTCCACACAGATCTCCCAGATGCTCAGAAATGAAACATATATATATTCAAAATGAAGAAAAGTTATATGCCAGTGGAGGGATGAAATTTAACTGAAGGGGATTTCCATATATATTTATTTATTTCTGGGGTTTCATTGGATAATGTGGGGGAGTTACTCAAAACTGAAAATGAAGAAAAATAAAAAGCATTGGATGTTCAATTTGATGGTATAACATTTGTTAACATTTATTATTATTGACTACGTTATATCTGCTGCAGAGATACGCGCTTTGTTTTTGTTTGCAGGTACTTAGGTACTATTTGCTCCTTAACTTTGCGATTATTGTGTGTACGCTTGTCCTAATAGTAAAATAACCATACATATATAATATAATATACACACACATGTATGAAATTTTGGGATTTTTCGGGGACTTTTCATCTTCAATAAATACTAAAAGTTTTATGTCAGTTTAAATACATCTCGAGTTTCGTGTTTTTTAGAGGTAAAATTCTAACATTTAGTAAGTAACCGTTTTGTAAGTAGCTAGCATATACGTATGACTCTCCTCTATGTTGTACATTCAAGGTTATATAGTATATCGTATATAAGGTATCTTTTGATATAGGTATAATATATGGTATATATATATTCTAGGGCATAGGCTATACACAGTATTGAAGTCTTAGACAAGAGTTAAATGCTTTCGTTAGAAACTAGTAGTTAGTTAGTTAGATCAGGCTCTTAAATCCCTAAAAATACTTGAGTAAAGATAGCGCTAGCGCTTAGATTGTAGCGGGTAGAAATAATGATCTC
>JAEIFV010001802.1:0-17568 GCA_018904265.1 Lordiphosa collinella | reverse complement strand
GGATTTCAGGTGACTTATTACTTCTATGAATAATTAATACTAATTATATTATTTTTAGATATACGAATTTTGCGAGCCCCTGGGGCGTCGCAAACTCTTATGCCCCTTCCGCGGTTAAAAATAAAGTCTCTCCTGACATTTCCGATCTTGGTGGTGAACTTTTCAAATTTAAAGCTTACAAACACAATTTGATAAAGATCAGCCAACAAATAACATTTTCCACCAATTCTCCAACCATTCCTCAAAGTTGCATTGCATCCGGATGAACGCTATAATTTTTCAAATTTCGCAGATTGTGCACCATTTTCCGCCCATTTCTTCTGCTTAAAAACCTTCCGGGCAAGCGTCTAGCCAATCCCCAAAGTTTCACCGAGATTAAGAATTTTGCAAATATTGCAGTTTTTGGACCATTTTCCACCTCCATGGCCACCTCCATGGCCACCTCCATGGCCACCTCCATGGCCACCTCCATGGCCACCTCCATGGCCACCTCCATGGCCACCTCCATGGCCACCTCCAGCCACCTCCATGGACACCTTGGCCCCCCGGCCCTCGGCCCCCCTGGCCCCTCCAGCCACCCCGGCCACCTTGGCCCCCCCCATGGCCACCTCCGGCCCTCTGGCCACCTCCATGTCCACCTCCATGGCCACCTCCATGGCCACCTCCATGGCCACCTCCATGGCCACCTCCATGGCCACCTCCATGGCCACCTCCATGGCCACCTCCACCTCCATGGCCACCTCCATGGCCACCTCCATGGCCACCTCCCACTCCATGGCCACCCCAATGGCCACGTTCAGGTCCACGTAAACTTCCACGTCCAGGTCCAGTGCCATCTCCAGGTCGAGGTCCAGGTCCCGCACACAGCCAGTACAATGAAAAACGGCAGCCCGAGTTACTGTTATTTCGTTATTTCTTATACTATCCTTACAAACTAAGTTTAAAGCCAATCGTATGAAAATAGGTTTTTGTCTGCTGAGTTTTCCGACCCTAAGGTCAAATTTTCCAACTTCAGAAAATAACATTACAAATTATATCACTTACTATCCTTACAAACCGAATTTCAAGTCAATCGGATGAAAAAAAGATTTTGCATATCGAATTTCCCGGGAATTTTCCTTGCGCGCAGATTTTTCGAAATCGGGGAAAATACGTGTCCAATTATTTATCATACTTTGCTAACAAACCGAAATTCAAGTTAATCGGACGACAAATAAAATTCTCACCATACAGACTTTTCCGAAGCATTTTCCGGGAATTTTCCAACACTTTTTCCATCATCGAAAAATCACGTTTCAATTCATTTCACTTACTATCCTTACAAACAGAATTTCAAATCAACCGAAATAATTTTTGGCATACGTTCGGGTATTTTCCCGGGCGATTCCGGGGAAAAACGCCAATTGCATAATATCGCTAACAAACCCAATTTCAAGTCAATCGGATGAAAAATAAAATATTTACCCTTACAAACTTTTCCGACGCTTTTCCTGGAATTTCCCGACCCTACGGTCGAATTTTCCAGCATTGGAAAATCACATATCAATTTATTTCATTTACTGTCCTTACAAACCGAATTTCAAGTCAATCGGATGAAAAATAGATTTTTGCATAACGACTTTCCCGAGAATTTTCCTTGTGGGCGGATTTTCCGAAATCGGGAAAACACGTGTCCAATTATTTCGCATACTATGCTTACAAACCGAATTTCAAGTCAATCGGATGAAAAATGAAATCCCAAAACTTTCCCCCCCTTCCGACGCTTTTCCGGGAATTTCCCGACCCTACGGTCGAATTTTCCAGCATCGAAAAATCACATATCAATTTATTTCATTTACTGTCCTTACAAACCGAATTTCAAGTCAATCGGATGAAAAATAGATTTTTGCATATCGAATTTTCCGAGAATTTTCCTTGTGGGCGGATTTTCCGAAATCGGGAAAACACATGTCCAAATTATTTTGCATACTATGCTAACAAACAGAATTTCAAGTCAATCGGATGAAAAATAAAATTTTCTCCATAAAAACTTTCCCCGACGCTTTTCCGGCTTTTCCGGGTGGAGTTTTCCAAAACCCAGTCTTAGTACGCACTTTCAATGAGTATACAGGGGTAATCGTGTATGTATTCTCATTTAATACAATGTCTTCTTGGTGCTGGTGGTTGTGGCCCTTCACGTTCGGGCTGGCTTGCTTGAGTAACTCGTTGTCGCTGTTCCGGATGCAGTGCGTCGCTCTGGTTCGTCTTGATCCTCGCCGTGGGAGCCGTCCTAATGACCGGGAGCCGTTCCCCGACTTGCTTGGTGGGACCATGCGTACCCGCTTGAACTGTGGCTGTCCTCCACCGGATGCAGTGCGTCGCTCTTGGCGGGATCGAGTCAGAGGCCTACCTGGTTCGACTTGATGCTTGTCGTGGAAGCCACCCCAGTGACCGAGAGCCGTTCCAAAGACTTGCTTGAACGCGCGTAGCCGTGTGTGCCGTGGCTGTACCCTACCGGATGCAGTGCATCAATCTCGTTGGACCAGGCCAGGAAGCCGATTCGTAAACCGCACGACCTGTAGCTCGCACAGTGGGAGTCAGAACGGGCAAGCGACGGTGCTATTCAGCCGGAAATCCCGTCCAGACACAGCTGCCGACTCGTAAACCGCACATCCGGAGCCAACCAAGGCCGATTCGAAAACCGCACCTTGGTCCCTTGGTGGGGAGCGCGTCGTAGCCGATTCGGAAACCGCACTACGGGTGTCCCAGAGATGAGCTGGTAGTTGGTACTTACTGTTTGATCTGCTGCTCCAAGGTGTTGACTCGACCGATGCCGCGCACTAAGTGAAGTGCTAGTGTGCTCGGGCTCTGCTTTTATAGCCCGCTGGCCGCTGCTGGCGTCGACTGCGCGGTCGCTGAATTAATCGTCAGCTGTTGCTCGATCGCTGTCATGGCGGCTGTTTCGCAGCTGTTGTTATGGCGCGCGTCGGCATCTGGTTAGAATGTGCGCGCGTAGTTTGAATTTAATTAACTAATTTTAGGGAAACTATAATATAGGACTTCAGGTGACTTATTACTTCTATGAATAATTAATACTAATTATATTATTTTTAGATATACGAATTTTGCGAGCCCCTGGGGAGTTGCAAACTCTTATGCCCCTTCCGCGGTTAAAAATAAAGTCTCTCCTGACATTTCCGATCTTGGTGGTGAACTTTTCAAATTTAAAGCTTACAAACACAATTTGATAAAGATCGGCCAACAAATAACATTTTCCACCAATTCTCCAACCATTCCTCAAAGTTGCATTGCATCCGGATGAACGCTATAATTTTTCAAATTTCGCAGATTGTGCACCATTTTCCGCCCATTTCTTCTGCTTAAAAACCTTCCGGGCAAGCGTCTAGCCAATCCCCAAAGTTTCACCGAGATTAAGAATTTTGCAAATATTGCAGTTTTTGGACCATTTTCCACCTCCATGGCCACCTCCATGGCCACCTCCATGGCCACCTCCATGGCCACCTCCATGGCCACCTCCATGGCCACCTCCATGGCCACCTCCATGGCCACCTCCATGGCCACCTCCGGACACCTCCATGGCCACCTCCATGGCCACCTCCATGGCCACCTCCATGGCCACCTCCATGGCCACCTCCATGGCCACCTCCACCTGGCCACCTCCATGGCCCACCTCCACTCCCATGGCCACCTCCATGGCCACCTCCATGGCCACCTCCATGGCCACCTCCATGGCCACCTCCATGGCCACCTCCATGGCCACCTCCATGGTTACCTCCATGGCCACCCCAATGGCCACGTTCAGGTCCACGTAAACTTCCACGTCTAGGTCCAGTGCCATCTCCAGGTCGAGGTCCAGGTCCCGCACACAGCACGTACAATGAAAAACGGCAGCCCGAGTTACTGTTATTTCGTTATTTCTTATACTATCCTTACAAACTAAGTTTAAAGCCAATCGTATGAAAATAGGTTTTTGTCTGCTGAGTTTTCCGACCCTAAGGTCAAATTTTGCCAGCTTCAGAAAATAACATTACAAATTATATCACTTACTATCCTTACAAACCGAATTTCAAGTCAATCGGATGAAAAAAAGATTTTGCATATCGAATTTCCCGGGAATTTTCCTTGCGGGCAGATTTTTCGAAATCGGGGAAAATACGTGTCCAATTATTTATCATACTTTGCTTACAAACCGAAATTCAAGTTAATCGGACGACAAATAAAATTCTCACCATACAGACTTTTCCGAAGCATTTCCGGGGAATTTTCCAATTTTCCATCATCGAAAAATCACATTTCAATTCATTTCACTTACTATCCTTACAAACAGAATTTCAAATCAATCCGATGAATAATAGATTTTGGCATATCGAATTTTCCGGGTATTTTCCTTGCGGGCAGATTTTCCGAAATCGGTAAAAAACGTGTCCAATTATTTCGCATACTTCGCTTACAAACCCAGTTTCAAGTCAATAGGATGAAAAAAAAAAAATTTCCCCAATACAAACTTTTCCCGACGCTTTTCCTGGAATTTTCCGACCCTACGGTCGAATTTTCCAGAATCGGAAAATCACATTTCAATTTATTTCATTTACTGTCCTTACAAACCGAATTTCAAGTCAATCGGATGAAAAATAGATTTTTGCATATCGAATTTCCCGAGAATTTTCCTTGTGGGCGGATTTTCCGAAATCGGAAAAGCACGTGTCCAATTATTTCGCATACTATGCTTACAAACCGAATTTCAAGTCAATCGGATGAAAAATGAAATTTTCCCATACAAACTTTTCCGTCGCTATTTTCCGGGTCGGGAAATACCCTACGGTCGAATTTTCCAGCATTAGAAAAATCACATATCAATTTATTTCATTTACTGTCCTTACCAACCGAATTTAAAGTCAATCGGATGAAAAATAGATTTGTGCATATCGAATTTCCAGAGGATTTTCCCTTGTGGGCGGATTTTCCGAAATCGGCAAAAACACGTGTCCAACTATTTCGCATACTATGCTTACAAACCGAATTTCAAGTCAATCGGATGAAAAATGAAATATTCCCCCATACAAACTTTTCCGACGCTTTTCCGGGAATTTCCCGACCCTACGGTCGAATTTTCCAGCATCGAAAAAATCACATTTCAATTTGTTTCACTTACTGTCCTAACAAACCGAATTTCAAGGCAATCGGATGTAAAATAGATTTTTGTACATCGAATTTTCGCGAGAATTTTCCTTGTGGGCGGATTTTCCGGAGTCGGGAAAACACGTGTCCAATTATTTCGCATACTATGCTTACAAACCGAATTTCAAGCAATCGGATGAATAATAAAAATTTACCCATTCAAACTTTTCCGACGCTTTTCCTGGAATTTCCCGACCCTACGGTCGAATTTTCCAGCATTGGAAAATCACATATCAATTTATTTCATTTACTGTCCTTACAAACCGAATTTAAAGTCAATCGGATGAAAAATAGATTTTTGCATATCGACTTTCCCGAGAATTTTCCTTGTGGGCGGATTTTCCGAAATCGGGAAAACACGTGTCCAACAATTTCGCATACTATGCTTACAAACCGAATTTCAAGTCAATCGGATGAAAAATGAAATTTTCCCCATACAAACTTTTCCGACGCTTTTCCGGGAATTTCCTGACCCTACGGTCGAATTTTTTCAGCATCGAAAATCACATTTCAATTTGTTTCACTTACTGTCCTTACAAACCGAGTTTCAAGTCAATCGGATGAAAAATAGATTTTTGCATATCGAATTTTCCGAAAATTTTCCTTGGGGGCGGATTTTCCGAAATCGGGAAAACACATGTCCAATTATGTTGCATACTATGCTAACAAACAGAATTTCAAGTCAATCGGATGAAAAATAAATATTTACCCTACAAACTTTTCCGACGCTTCTTCTGGAATTTTCCGACCCTACGGTCGAATTTTCCAGCATTGGAAAATCACATATCAATTTATTTCATTTACTGTCCTTACAAACCGTGTGTGAGTTGGGTGAAATGCTGTGTGAGAGAGGCAGTTCGGTGGCCCTGCTTCAGGAACCTTACGCAACCAATGGTTGTGTAAGGGGTCTGCCCGCTCAAATGCGGGTATTTCCTGATAGCAGGGCCAATTCCGCTGTAGTTGTGAATGATGTCAGCATTGAGTGCACTTTAGTGAGCTCTACTGACTGGGGTGTGTGTGTGAGCCTTAATGGCAGTTTTGGTAGGATTTTTGTAGCCAGCGTGTATTGCAAGTTCGGGGATCCCCTCGAACCGTATATCGCGTATATGGATGAGGTGCTACTACTGGTTAGTAGCGAACCAGTCATCCTTGGTATTGATGCGAATGCGTCATCTCCTTTGTGGTTCAGCAAAATATCCAGACAAGCGTCTGGGTATTTGAACTACTCAAGGGGCGAGACGCTGGCCGAGTGGGCTGTGTCCCAGGATGTACGAGTGCTAAACGAGCCCAGTGAGTGGTACACGTTTGATGGTCCGGTGGGAAAAAGTGACATTGATGTTACTTTTGTGAATGAGGCGGCAATGAGAGAGTTTGGATTTTCGTGGAATGTTTTGGGTGGGTTTGGGGTGAGTGATCACAATCCGATTGAGATTGTGGTCACCCACACTCCCATATTGCGTGAAAGTGTTGGGGGTAACGGGTGGCGTACTTGTGGTGCGAATTGGGCCACTTATGGGGTCCTCGTTAGAGAGGCGGCAACGCAAGTTCCGCTTAGCACCTTCTGTGCTATGAATGTGGATGAGCAAGTCGAGTGTGTGAATAGGTGGATGACTGGAGTGAATGACCACATGTTTGAGAGGAACCGCAAGGCTAATCTCAAACGTGTAAAGTGGTGGACGCGAGAGCTGAGTGTGAAGCGGCGGCTGGTTCGGTCCCAAAGGAAGCGATTCCAAAGGGCTCGAGCTGCCGAAGCTGAGAATGTGGCCCAGCTCAGGGGGGAATATAGTCGAAGTATGAATGAGTATAAGCAAATGCTTGTAAGTGTGAAAGAGGCTGAGTGGCGTTCGTTTTTAGAGCGCAATAAGGACGACCCCTGGGGTCGTGCTTATAAAATAATGAGAGGTAGAGGTAGGGAAACAAGTGTGTGTGGCCTTCAGGTCGGTGGCACTCAGCTAACGACCTGGAAGGATTGTATGAATGCTCTATTGAATGAGTTCTTCCCAAGAGAGGAGCGAGTGGATTTACCACCTAGTGTGGTAAATCCTGTTGACCCTCTTTTGACAAGTGAGTTGGAGTGGGCTTTCTCGAGGTTAAAATCGAGAAAGTCTCCTGGAATGGATGGATTCACGGGGGAAATGTGTAAATGTGTCTGGAAGTCAATTCCAGAATACATGGACGCATTATTTGGCAAATGTGTGAATGAGGGATACTTCCCAAGTGAGTGGAAATGTGCGAAAGTGATTGTTCTGCTTAAGTCTCCCGATAGGGTGAGGAGTAATCCTCGATCCTTTCGTGGAATCAGTCTCATTCCAGTTCTTGGAAAAGTTCTGGAAAGAGTACTGGTGGAGAGACTTGAGGAGATTGTGCATGACCAATTGTCTAATAGGCAATTTGGGTTTAGGCAGGGTAGATGTGTTGAGGATGCCTGGAGGTTTGTTAGTGACTCTGTGGAGGCTAGCACCTCAAGGTATGTCCTAGGAGTTTTTGTTGATTTTAAGGGTGCGTTCGACTATCTGAGCTGGGATAGTGTGCTTAGGAGGTTGGTTGAGTGTGGCTGCCGGGAATTGGCTCTCTGGAAGAGTTATTTCTCTGGTAGGCGTGCATGTGCTGTTGGTTTGAGTGAGTGCGTGAGTGTGAATGTGGTTCGTGGCTGTCCGCAGGGCTCCATCTGTGGTCCATTTATTTGGAACCTAATGATGGACACTCTGCTATGGCAGCTCGAACAGAGTTACAAGTGTTGTGCGTATGCGGACGATCTGCTCATCTTGATTGAGGGGCAGTCGCGGGCTGAGATAGAGGCAAGTGCGGGGTCGTGCTTGCGCACTGTTTGTGATTGGGGCAACAGTGTCGGCGTCAGCCTTGCAATGGACAAGACGGTGTCAATGCTGCTGAAAGGCAGATTGTCACCTAGTCGACATCCATCTGTAAGGCTCGATGGCGCTAGCTTGAGGTATGCGTTAGAGGTTAAATACCTCGGCATAACCATCGGCGAAAGGTTGAGTTTTACTCCTCATTTCGCCTATCTCAAAAGTCGATTGCTAGGTGTGGTTGGACAAGTGCGTCGAATTTTGCGGAATGAATGGGGCCTCAGCAGGAGGTCTGTTCGAACCATATACAGTGGCCTTTTTGTTGCTTGCGCAGCATTTGGGTCATCTGTGTGGTGTAGAGCAGTCTCGACTGCTGTTGGTAGAAAGAAAGTGCTGGCTTGCCAGAGAGTGATTATGCTAGGATGTTTGCCTGTGTGCCGCACTGTCTCTACTGAGGCAATGCAGGTACTGTTAGGAGCAGCTCCTCTTGACCTGGAGGTACGGCGTAGAGCCATACTCTTCAAAATCAAGAGGCGGCTGCCATTGTTGCAGAATGAATGGTTAGCTGATAGGGATGTGGAGAGCTTAGGGATTATAGAGTGTAAAAGTTTGCTGAAAGAATGTGTTCTGTCTGACTGGCAGGTCAGATGGGATACTAGTATGAATGGGAGGACTACTTACGAATTCATTCGTGATGTCACGTTTGTCCGCGATCGGCCGGACTTTGGTTTTAACCTTAGTTCCGGGTTCTTGTTGACTGGTCACGGCTCTCTCAATGCATTCTTGCATAAGAGGCGCCTTAGTGAGAGTCCTGAATGCCATTGTGGCTCGCGCGAAGAGACATGGAAACATGTTCTATGTGAGTGTCCGCTGTATGAAGATCTCAGAGATCTTGGTGTATTAGGTGTGGTTCGGGTTAGTGGCGGGTTTGACGTAAGTCAAGTGCTCTCCACTAGTGATAGGGTCAATAGGCTGAACGAGTTTGGGAGGACTGTATTTTCCAGACGGCGTCTGACAGTTCAAATTGTGTGACAGCTGAATGTGTGCGTGAATGAGGGTGGGTGTAAAAATGATGATGGATGAATCAGGTTAGATTATAGCTAGTTAGTTCCGTATTGTCCACGGGTGGGTTTATTGGGGGCCACCAGTCCCCATGCATCATGGTGCTAAAACTGGAAGTGTTTCCTTCGGGTACACGAGCCTGACCAGAGGTTTTTCTGGTACCACAGGCGATTGGGATCACAGAGACGGTCTCAACTCTCTGCCCTTTTGTCAAGCCCTTAGGGGTTGTTGGGGACATAAGCTGGCTGCAGTTTACTGCAGTTTGATCACTGATCAATGATTATAAGCCGCTTCTTGCGGAAGAGGAAGGAATAGTCCTCGCTCCCACCAGTGAGAAAACCACGACCATGAATCGTGGTGTATACTGTTCCATCTGTGAGCTGACGTTTTGTCAGCTTACGCTCTATTCCTAACAGCTTTGTTCGATTTTATCCGTGGGTCACCAACCCGAAACTGCTTTGGAGTTTAAATTGGTAGTGTCCTTGCAGACACGAAGCTTGACCGGAAGCTTAATTCTGGTACCACGGGAGCCAGAGCCCGCGGAACTTGTTCCGTCTGGCTGTGGTGCGGCCCCTCGGGGAGTATCGTGGTGGCTGTGGTTTAACACCCAAATGCGGGTAGAGTCACTTAGTGGCTCGACGTGGAGTTGCGTTTCAACCGGGTGCCGTGACCCAGAGATCGGAAGAGGTATAGGTAGGCCTCGCTCCTCACCAAGGAGGGAGTCACGACCATGCAGTAGTGGCTCCAATTGGTACCTTTGGGGCTTCTTATGAAGTTCCACTGTGGACGTTGGTTGACGATTCAACCCTGTGCTTGGCACCGTGGGATTAAGCCATCATGGCAGGTGCTCACGTAAAACCCCATTGACTTTAATGTCCCTATCTACTTTTTTTTTTTTGGGGGTTGGGGGGGGGGGGGGGGGGAAAAAAAAAAATTTTTTTTTTTTGGGGGTGGGGGGAGGGGGTAAATCGCTTATCTCGTTTAAGTCGCACATTCTCTTTTGTGCTATATTCGTAGGAGTGCGTTGTCAGGCAGTTTAGTAAACAAGCTTGTGTACGTGTTATCGCGCTAGCGGCTTTGCTTACGTGTGTGAGTGTGCATTACTGTTGTTTGTTTGATAACACAACAGTTTTGGTTCGCCTGGTCATGGGACCACCGAAAAAGTAGGTGATCGAGCAGAAGGCGTCGACGTCTGCGTCGGCGCTGGAGTCTCGGTCATCGGATGTGTCGGGAGCGCGAGCGCGGACATCGTGTGATGACGAAGATCCGAAGTGCGAGAGAAAGAGGCCGTCACGGCCGCCGAGGAGGGCAGCCTCTGAAGTGGCTATGGACGAGTCACCGGAGAGTGTGACTTCGGTAAGTGATGGGGAGTTGAGTGAGGGGGAAGTGTTAATGAGTCGCTTTCGCTGGAGTGAATGTGGAGCTTGTCGGGGGGGAAACGGAGAGCAGGGACGCAGCCAATGACGTCCTCCCTGCTGAGGCGCCGGCTGTGCCGCGTGTTGTGGACGGTGCGGTGCCTGTGAGGCAGAGGGGAAACCAGTCGGTTGCCCAGATGAAGGCCATTAAAGGTAAAATTTTGAAGATGGTCTTAGGCAGTGGGCTCAAGAGCGAGCTGGTTTATGGTCTATCTGACCTAACAAACCAGTATTAGGAGCTTATATTTTCGCTTATAGCGGAAAATGAGCGCCTAAAAGGTCGTTTGGAAGCCGGCCCTCGAGCGGCTGTTGGGCATGCTGGGCATGGTGAGTGTGCCCAGACTGCTGGGAAAACCGCAAAGGACGTGGTTGAACAGGTGGTGAAGGAGGTGGGACCAACTCTGGGAGTTCGTGTCCATGAGGTGAAACCTCTACTAGGCGATTATTTGCACCCCGTCTGTAGCGGAGCGGAAGCGAATTGTGGACAATACGAAGTTTGGTGAGGTAGGGCAGGAAGTTAAAGTAAACGAGCAGCTAGGGCCAAATGTGGTTGTCAAGCGCGTTCATTCGCAGATTACTCCTGACGAGTTCATGAGTGGCCTGTTTGAAATGAACTTGAAGGACAAGATGTCTTTCGAGTCCTTTAAGAAGGACGTAAGACTGGTCACCAAGCCCTGGGCTGGTGCCGTTGACGTATTATTAAACGTCGTTTTGGATGGAGCTGGCCCCGCCAATGGTTGTGTAAGAACACTGCCCGCTCAAATGCGGGTATTTCCTGATAGCAGGGCCAATTCCGCTGTAGTTGTGAATGATGTCAGCATTGAGTGCACTTTAGTGAGCTCTACTGACTGGGGTGTGTGTGTGTGAGCCTCAATGGCAGTTTTGGTAGGATTTTTGTAGCCAGCGTGTATTGCAAGTTCGGGGATCCCCTCGAACCGTATATCGCGTATATGGATGAGGTGCTACTACTGTTTTGTAGCGAACCAGTCATCCTTGGTATTGATGCGAATGTGTCATCTCCTTTGTGGTTCAGCAAAATATCCAGGCAAGCGTCTGGGTATTTGAACTACTCAAGGGGCGAGACGCTAGCCGAATGGGCTGTGTCCCAGGATGTTTATTGATGAATGTACAGTTGCTTAAATCTACTTAATTATATTTCACAAAAGGTCTTACATGCTAATTATTACTACAGTATAAAGGTATATAGTCATTAAAAACCAAGAAGTCGGAGTGGTCGAATCATTTATAGATTTTATTGAAAGTTATGATAAATCCGCTGAAGGGATTTCAAAAATCATTTTGGACAAGTTTGAAGCTGATGGCTAGAATATATTAAACTGTGGCTAGAAAATATTCAGGAGTTCAGCAAAGGATAAAAGAAATAAATTCTTAAGCTGATTTCGTGCCATGCTCAAATTTTTTTGATGTAAAATCGCAGTAGCTTCTTAACATCTTCGAATTCGGTATACCCCCAAAGCTGCGAGGCATAGCACATTATTGATCTTGCTGTTGCGGCGAAGTTTTTGTACTTGACACTATGATCTACTTTGTCTTTTTCCAAGAGATTATTCCAAGTCGCGTTTATTGCCTTTTTGCCGTCTTGCAATTTATATTTCACATGTTTGGCAAACATCATGTTTTGTGTGAGGGTTACGCCAAGAAACTTGAACTGTCTTACGGTCTCTAGGGGTTCTCCATTAAGGCTCCACTTCTCGCTTCTTGCCAGTCTTCCTCGACCGCTTCGTATCGCCATTACTTTCGTCTTTGCTGTGTCTATCTCCGGGTGCAAAGTCTTGCTGTACTTAAATAATTCGTTGATCATATCTTGGAGGCAGAGTTCAATAACAATTAAAAAATTAACAATTAATTAATTTTTAGTCGCACCTATTGCTGATAACAATAATTTAATTGTAGCTGCAATATTTTGTGATTAACAATTGATTAATTGTCAATCTGATTGAAAAATTTGAATAACAATTGAATAGTAAGTTTTGTATTTTGTTGTTTTAGTTTTACCTATAAGCTATGCTCCCATTTTTACCTTACTTTTGCGTTTTCAGCACGTGATCACTTGAATTTACAACAAATACTCTGCTTTATATGGAAAATGGCACTTATAAGTATTTGTGGCCATTAAATGTAGACCACAAAATTTAAAAAAAAATTTCGAATTGAAAGTGGCACTGTGATTGCCGTGATTTAAGTCCGTACAATTGTATTGGACTTTATCTAGTTACCATAGAACTATGTCACACACATATATGCTTAAACAATTTGAATGTGAAATTCATGCCGTTTACATGTCCAAATCGTAAAAGTAAGGTGAAAATGGGAGCATGGCTGTATATATATAAAAATGGTGGGAAGCTAACTTCAACTCGGCCGAAGTTTATATTCCCTTGAAGCTCATGTAAATTTTCAGGACTCTTACAAAGACTGTTTTTATTTTCAAACATATTTTATCTATGGTCGCTGTACTATACCGTCTTCCGGTTTTGACCAAACTTAGTAAAATCATGAAAAAGCATAGAAAACATATAAATACGAAGTCTGATACCGATTCTATTTAAAACATTAAAGTTTTTCTCACTAAATCTAGTTTTTCGACCTAACGTTTCTATGGCAGCTATATGTTTTTTTCGTCCGATCCGGCCGGTTTTCATATAGCCTATTTTCACAATAGCAAACATGTACATATTTTCACATTTTATTACATATCCCAATATATGTCACATTTTTACCATAGAAAAAATGTACATATTTAATATATGTGTCGATTTGCCACGAGTGATAACAGTGTTGTTAAAAATAAATACTAGACTATTTGTTATTTAAGTCACAAAAAAATCAACCCTAATGTTATCGATGTCTCAAAAAGTCAACCCTGACTTCAAATTAATTTGAAATGATAATTGAAGGTATAGGCGCGTTTTATAATATTATATTTAATATTAATAATTAGTAAATTTAATTTCAGTGCAGCCATCATCCTCTTTCCCTAACAGTATGTTGAGGTAAAGTGACTCGTTTGGCTTACTGGCCTCACATGGGAATTCAGTATGCCTGAAGAAACGCAAACTGGACCAGGCCGAGATGACACCATTTGTAAAATCTATGTAAAATCTATGGTGGCAGAGCAGATGGAGGTACTTGACCGACAAGCAACTGCTCGCTTGGATATTACGGAGCGCATGGATAAATTTTAGTCTAGTCTAATATGTTCAAACCCTAAAATAAAATTTTAAGAAAAGCATAGAAGGAAGTATATTGTTTTATTTTATTTACTTGCTGAATACTTAAGAGAGCGATTATATGCAATCTAGTTCAGGCTGCATGTCGGTATAAACATTTTGGACCGTTCGATATTTTTCTTTTCTATATACAAATATTTTGCAAATTTCGTGATTTTTTGGACTGTTTGGTTAATACTTCCTATTTACCCGTCTACAATTGCCGTCTCAAATCTTCACAATAATCCAGGCTCAAATCAAAATTTGCAAACTTCGCAATATTTTGGACCGTGTAATCTACAGCTTCCATTTACCATCGCCGGCATTGTAATATAAGCACTAAGCGCTTTCATAAATACTCACAAGGTTATTTGGCAAATTTCGCGATTCTTGGACCTTAGAATCTTCGCGGGCAAACGTTGCGAAAGTTTTATGGCAACGGATGAACGGTATAGTTTTTGAAATTTCGCGGTTTTATGACCATTTCCGGCACATTTCTTCAAATAAGATACCTTTGCGGGAAAGCGTACAACCATTCCTCAAAGTTAATAGTGATTGAATTATAGCGGTTTTTGGACTATTTCCCGCCCATTTCTTCAAATCAGAATACTTCACGCGCATGCGTCCAAACATTCTCCAAAGTTTTATAACAAACGAACATTTTGCAAATTTTTCGGTTTCTTCTACTTGGAATTCTTCCCGGGCAAGCGTCGATCAATTTCCCAAAGTTTTAGCGAAAACGTAAATTTTGAAATTTTCGCGGACTTTGGACCGTTTTCCGAAAATATTTTCAACTTAGAAACCTTCCCGGGCAAGCGTTCAACCGTTCCCAAATTTCCATTACAATCGGATGAACGGTATAATTTTGGAAATTTCGCGGTTTTTGGACTATTTCACAGACATGAGACATAGCCTATGACACTTTCCTGATCGACATGATCTTACTGTGAAAAATTCGTGAAGAGCGGTTCAGCGGTTTAGACGCCCATAAGGGACAAACATACAAATATACTTTCACTTTTATATAGATGTATAGATTGTTGAGTCTTTAGGAATTTTTTCTTTAATTTTATTTGGCAAACACAAATCAAACTTGTAATTTGTTTGTCTTTTGTCAATTTTATTTGAGAAAGTATTTCAGCAATGCCTAATAACTATAAAATAATTTTTTCAAGGCTGGCGGTGAGGAGCTGGTAAGGTGCATGCACCAACTCCTATGCAGAATATGGTCCGAAGAAAGCATGCCCGAAGATTGGAATCTAAGTGTACTCTGTCCGATATTTAAAAAAGGAGACCCTGCGGTTTGCGCCAATCACCGCGGGATCAGTCTCCTTCCCATTGCATATAAGGTTCTATCATGCATCCTATGTGAACGTCTAAAGCCGAGAATGAGTGAAGTGATTGAACCTTATCAGTGTGGCTTTAGACCTGGCAAATCCACCACGGACAAGATATTCACACTGCGACAAATCCTGGAGAAGACCCAAGAGAGAAAGATCGACACCCACCACCTTTTTGTTGACTATAAACGCCGATAAGGTCAAAGTTCTCTGAAGCCCTGTCTACCTTTGGTATTCCAGCAAAGTACGTTCGACTTTGCATGATGACGTTGAGAGGCACACAAAGCTCCGTCAAAATAGGTAAAGACCTCTCCGAGCCTTTCGATACCAAAAGAGGTTTTAGGCAGGGTGATACCCTATCGTGCGACTTCTTTAATCTGCTGATGGAGTACATACTGCGCCAGTGCCCAAATGCTAACAGAACGGGCACCATCTTTTCCAGAGAAAACATGCTACTTGTATATGCCGATGATATTGATATCATCGGCAAAAGCGAATCTGCGGTAAAACGGGCGTTCTCAGAGATAGAGAAGCAGTCAAACCTTATGGCCTTAGCGGTAAATGAGGAAAAGACGAAGTACCTACTATCAACGCGCAGTGAGTCTACGCTTGGACAATCTGTTGTAAAGGGAGACTACAACTTCAAGGTTGTTAAGGAATTTGTCTACCTCAGAACGACGATAACCAGCGACAACACCAGTCTGGCAATCCGAAGAAGAATTACTCTTGCAAACATGTTACTACGGGCTCATTAAGGAGTTCAAGAGCGGAGCCCTCTCTCGTAAAACAAAAATTGCGCTATACAAGTCGCTTATCATCCCAGTCCTTCTATACGGCGCAGAAGCATGGACAATGTCATCAAAGGATGAGGCGGCAATTGGCGTGTTCGAGAGAAAAGTTCTTCGAAGGATCTATGGGCCTCTAAACGTTGGCGGAGAATTTCGCATCCCAATGAATCACGAACTGTACGAGCTCTATGGGGACACTAAGCATGTCCAGCGCATAAAACAACAGCGGCTGCGCTGGATAGGACATGTTACCCGTATGGATGATAACGCTCCAGCAAAACGGATGTACAGTCGGCATGCGAACGAGTTAAGAGGCAATCCCGGGCCGGGTCGACCGAAGCGGAGATGGCGCGACCAGGTGCAGGGAGATATTGAGGAGCTGGGAGTGTCCTCCTGGTGGAAAGTCGCTCGGGACAGAGGCGAGTGGCGGGCATTAGTGGCAGCGGCCGAGACCGTAGAACGGTTGTGATGATTTTATTACCATCGATGCCAACGAAGAAGAAGAAGAAGCTTGGGGTTGATATTGTAGTCCGCTCTCTCAAAACTGTAAATGTTATATATAAATGGCAAATTACATCCCAAAAGGTCAGATTCTTTTTGCAAAGGTTCAATAATATTCGATGTCTCACTATTTTCCAATAATTTACTAACAATCACTGGTTTACAATCTGATAGTTCAATCAATGATTCACTGTTAAATTTTGTTGTCTCTTCATTATATTCTTTATTTAAGGTTGTAATGTCAATGTCTGATTTAACTGAAACAATAGATTTTTCCGATACATTTGCAATACATGATTTTTCTTTCAAATTCATAATTTCTTTGACAAAAACTTATGCCAAATCATTTGCATTTAAGAATTCTCGACCATAAAGTATTTCAGTCGATAAACAATTATCTGGAATAACATAAAATAAAATATTTTTCATAATATTGTGAAATTAAATTTTCACATTTAATTTTCCCAAAGCGTACAATTTCGATCCGTTGGCAAAAACCTGTTGGCAGAATGCCGATTTTTGCATTAAACTAATCGCGCTTCCGGTATCATGCATGGCTTAAAGAAATTTTAAATTAGATTTTTGGCCAATATCAGTGCAAAAATGTACTCCTACCTTATTCATGATGGAAACGGTTAAATCATTACGCTCAATAGGATCCAACGTGGTATTTCCTTTAATACCAACTAGTTTCGGAATTGTCACAGCTGGCTGCTGGCAGTCCTTTATCTTATGCTGAAACGAAACACATCGGAAGCAAAAACCTATCTCGCGTCTTGGTTGTAAGCATAATGAGGAATAGTGTCCACGCCCAGAGCAGTTATAGCAACGCTCTGCGATTTGAAATATCCTGCCCACGCACAGATGATTTGCACTTCCTTAAGTTGCTGAAGATTGAGCTTTGCTGCGCAAGTCACCATATCTGCGAGACAATTCTTTGAGTTAATCCAATGTTTTCGCTGAGTACAAAATGGCAATACTGGGAGTATTATCGCAGAACCCGTGCATTATAAATTGTATTGTCTCGTCGATGGCAGCGCGTGAAGCAATCTCCTGCATTTGAAGAATGTACCCCATTATTGTTGTTTTACCGAGCACATATCGGGTGTCTCGATCACCTTGGACAATGAGTAGTCACGACTCAAAGTTTTTAGAAGAGTTTGGTTTAAGCTCCACATATGTAATTATTTGATTGATCGACGCGCAAAAACATGTTGGCATCCGTGGCTGGCCTTATCAATAGACGC
>JAEIFV010001801.1:0-17579 GCA_018904265.1 Lordiphosa collinella | reverse complement strand
GGATCGAGAATTTTCACTCTTATCGAACTATTGAGTACGAAAATTCTTGATCCAAGTATGAAATTCTCTATTTTTTCTCCGAGTGTATGTACAAAATGAGAAAAACCCCCCCGGGTGTATCTCTTGTACTGCGTTTTGAGAATCAATCAATAAGCTTTGGAAATAAGGATGGGTTCCGATTGCCCTACTAGCTCTTTAGCTCTATTAAGAAATTTTGTGTCGGTTTGCAGCCCTGCTTAAGGCAAAATAATTGTACATCTTGGTTTAATCCCACAAATTTCTAAAGCTATTCCCAATTCTTTCTTGATTTGATAGATACCTTTAGTCAAAGAACTCTGGAAATATCCAAAGACCAAGATGGTATTACTGTAGGTCAGAAATCTAACATCACTTCATAACATATGTGTAAGAATCAGTTAGGAATTTAAAGAACATACCGTTGCAAATATTGTGGAGCTTGCATTGTAAGTATATTTTGTACTCATTCTTATATATTTTGTGCTTGACTTAAGAAAGCGCTTTTTATACTCTGTACCAGAGGTACACAGAGTAGAAGGCAGAGGGAAGCATCTCCGACCCTTTAAAGTATATATATTCTTAATCAGCATCAACAGCCGAGTCGATCTAAACATGTCCGTCTGTCCGTCCGTCTGTCTGTCCGTATGGCCGATGAACAAACACACAGGGATGGTAATAATTAGAGGTTTGACATGTATGGGACAAATGCTTCTTATACTTGCAGGCAGATCAAGTTTATTTTCAATTTTTGCCACGCTCCCTCCCGCCCCCGCAAATTGAAAAAACGTCATATCTCCCACAGTTTTATAGATAGAAGGTTCGTTCCTTCTGGACATATTTAATAATAATGATTATTTATCGATCCGCCAAAGGAATGGTAAGGATCGGATGAACGGTGGTCGAGTTATAAGGAAAACAAACAATTATGGGCAGCAACGGTAACAACGGTGATGGGCAGCACTTCACAGGTACAGAGTATGTTATAGTCGGGCTTGACCGACTTTCTTACTTGTTTTGATTTAAGATAAATCAACTTATTCGATAGCAATTTCCAATCTCCTTTGCTCCGTACCAAGTATATTCAGAACGTTATCAGCGCTGAACTGAATGTCACGATAAGTCTATATATATAAAACTGTTCAACCTGACTGACTGACTGGTGACCATCGCACAGCCTAAACGGTAAGAGCTAGGGGGCTGAAATTTGGACAGTAGTTTCCTTATGTGGTGAAAGTGCGTACTAAGACGGGGTTTTTGGAAAATTCCACCCGGAAAAGCATCGGGAAAGTTTGTATGGGGAAATTTTATTTTTCATCCGATTGACTTGAAATTCGGTTTGTAAGCGAAGTGTACGAAATAATTCGACACGTATTTTCCCGATTTCGGAAAATCTGCCCGCAAGGAAAATCTCGGGAAACTCGATAAGCAAACATCCATTTTTCATCCGATTGACTTGAAATTCGGTTTGCTAGGGTAGTAAGCGAAATGAATTGAAATGTAATTTCCAGTTGTTGGAAAATTTGACCTTAGGGTCGGAAAACTCATGAAAAACTCAGCAGCCAAAAACAAATTTTCATCCGATTGGCTTTAAACTTGGATTGTAAGGACAATATACGAAATAACGATGACGGTACGGCAACGATAACGATAGCGATGCAACAGAATACAAACATTTGCAAACAGGGACTTTGGATGCACAGAGCTGATCATGTATCGTCTGCAAAGTTTTATTTAGGAAGGTCCCCCAGCCTTTGAGCAGCTAAGAAATGTAGCTTAGCGTTCCAAAATTGTCATCCTCGGAGCTCCAGTTTGGACTATATTTCTTAATGCAACACTGATTTGTGATTAGAAAGCCAGTGTTTAATCTGTTACAATGCAGAATCCAAAAATGGCAAAAAAAAAAAGCAACCCTTAAAAGCAGTAGTGGTCTCTGCACAATTCATCGCTGTTTCCAAGTCCGCTGATTTAGTTTGAAGAAGCCGGCCAAGGGGCAATGTGCCTGCGAATATGGCTGTTATGCTTCTTATTGCACACTGAAATTCTCTGTAACCAATTGATACGCAAATGATGCACACGTTTTGGCATTTCAATATGTTTAACACCCATCTTTTTCTTATATATTTTAAACAGGTCCTTGCTCTTGAACTCCAAAAACATAAAACTTAGTAAGAGTGAAATCAACCTTTCAACAATAATTATTTTACTTTCTTAATTAAACTCAGCCTTGTCATGTCATTTGCATTCCGAAAGTGCGTAGATCAATGTTATTAATCAAACTTTTGTAGGCACATGACAACCGGTGGTAACTTCAGTTACATTCGATCTAAAAGCATATCCAAAATAGGGCTTGTCGGGGAATTTCTTTGAAAACAAATTAGGCATCGTCGGTAGCCCCAAAGTGCTTATCGGTGCCCATCTATGCCAAGAAACGCACCGATCAGCCATCGTCGCGGAGCGTCGTCGTCGCAGTGTCTGCCGGAACGATCATTCGCTGCCGGCGGTCTTTGCCTGAATTCCGTCAGAGGGAAGTCATAGATAGATGGTAAAAAAATTGTTAAATGCCACTCAAACAGCAATTTAAAATTTATTTGATGAGAGATTAATATCGCCGTAGAAGGGTTACGCATTGTTGTGAGAAAACACCTTTTGATATTGTGATCTGAAAGCCAAGCCCTTTTCTCTTTTCTCCCGATCGCTGCTTAAATGTATGTACATGTGCATGTCGAGTCGAGTCACACGGGTCGTGTGTGTATTTGTACATACATTAATTAAGTACATATACACGTGGATGTAGGGAACGCTAAGCCGGGCTTCATGATAAATAAATGTTTACTTACTTGGACAAATGAAAATGCGAGCACAGACCTAAGCCGATTGAAAGGCTGGGAAATTGATTTTTTCTAAAAACAAAAGACAACCAATTGGATTTTTGTGAGTAATGGAGAATTCTTGCAAAAATTCGATATATAAAAAAAACGTGGTGTCAAAAGTCTTTTTAAAGTGTTATACAAGTTATATACAATTTCTGGACAGCAATGTCTGCTGGTTTTCTGTTTGCTAATTGTTGTGTTAATTCATTTAGGTTAAAGAAACTGAACTTAACATTGAGTCAATTCCAAAGAAAATTTGCTTTACAAATCACTTCGTTGGGTATCGCTTAATGGCATAGGTTTAAATCGGTTCGATTTTTACATTTGTTTATGCGAGTGTTCCGAACTAATTGACAATGGCTCACAAAGTCATGACAATGTACAGTACTTGATTACATGCAAGGTGATGTAATGATTTTGAAAACAATGACTAGCAAAAAGCTAAATAAATTAGGTTTAATCATTTTGAACACGTGTTAGAGTTTAGAACGCAAGTTTTTCGAACTGTTATTATACACTTGAAAAGTGTATTATAATTTTGGCCAGAAGTTTGCAACGCATAGAAGGAATCATCTTCTACCACATAAAGTATATAATTTCTTGATCAGCATGACGAAGTAAGTCGATTGAGCTTTGTCCGTCCATCTGCCCGACTGTCCGTCTGTCTGTTTCTACGCAAACTAGACCCTCAGTTTTGAAGCTATCGAGCTGAAATTTTGCCTTTGGTTTTTAATTCCAATCCTACCAATCCTAAGGCTCCAAAAAACTTACAGAACTAAATTGTACTTTTTCCATACACTACCAGAATGTCCGCAGTCTCTTAGGTAAACTCAGTCAACTTCACACTAAAAGTGCATTTGTGGTCAATGCTATTGCTTTAGCTGAAAGCTGGCTAAATTCTTCTGTTTCCGATCATGAAACTCTTGTTCACAATTATACCACTTGCAGAATGGATCGACCATCTTTCGCAGACGGAGTTTTAATTGCTATTCAAAATAACTTCTTGTTTCCATTTGACAATACTCAAGCCATTGAGTTTATTGCTGTCAAAGTCTTTACTGGTGAAGCAAATCTATTAGTCTATTTATATCACCTTTCTGCAATTCATCTAGTGATGTCTGCTTTAGGGCACTCTGATCAAATTATAGTATTAGGTGATTTTAACCTTCCAAATGTCTCATGGCTGCCTTGGGAAGATTCAATCGCCCTACTTCCTGATTGTGAACATGAATTTATCGATGGTTTAACCAAATTAACTCTGTGCAAAATAGACGTGAAAGGCTCCTTGACCTGATCTTTGTTAATAATACTTCTTTAACAACGGTAGTTAAGACTAACCCAGTATCACTGGCTGAAGATTGTCTATTGTCCTGTTAATAATAAGCCATTGTAAAGTGTAAAGTGTTTTCACAAGACCTTTTTTTCTTGAACTTATTCTTCATCTTTCTTCAGTTGACTGGTCATTTCTTTACTCACTCTCCGACATTGAGTCTGCAGTTAGAGCTTTTTACCAAGTTCTATACTCTGCATTTGAAACTCAAGTTCCTGAGGTTAAGTTGACACCATCAACTTAACCACCTTAGTTCACACAGCACTAGTCGTATCTTAAAAACAAGAAATCCAGACTCTTTAAAAAATATCAGAAAACTAGTTCCTTGATAGACTTTGCGGTCTATTCTTCTGCTCGTTCTGAATTTCTCACCATTAATAGCCGATGTTACACAGATTACCTCTCACAATGCAGGATCAATTTCCGTAATGATCCAAAGCAGTTCTACTCATTTGTTATCTCTAAACGCAAGTCGAACGTATTTCCTCCCACACTTCACTATTAGAATAGGTCTTAATCTTCTGATCTTAATATTGCTAATCTATTTGCCACATTTTTTCAGTCAAACTATTCATCACAGTCTTACAGCACTTCTACTTTTAGTACAAATACGCTGCACATTTGTCGGAACCGGCCAGATCGGATAGCACATAGCTGCCATAGGAACGATCGGTTGAAAAACTAGTTCTAGTGAGAAAAACTTTTTCGTTTTTAAATGGAAACGTCCTTAACGTAGTCATATATTTATATTATATACATTTACACAATTCTACAAAAGTTTTTGTTAAAATAGGATGACCTCTTGCATATTGCTGCAGAGCAAATGATCGGTCGGAACAGGTTCAGGATCTGCTTATATTTCTAAAGAGGCTCGGTTCAAGGTTCGGTTCACAGTAAAATTAAATTCGGAATTCCGGGTTCGAACCGGATTGGTTCAAAACTGGTTTGCAGCCCATGCTACTATCCATCTGAAGGAACTCGTTGTCAAGGAAGGAAATGTATTTATATTTACAGACAGCTAAGCTGCATTAAAGGACTTGAATACTTATTATGCAAAAATTTTAAATTAGTGCCGCAAATCTCTGAATAAGATGGCTAAGCACTTAAGAAAACGTCTCGCTAAGCTTTGGCACTACCGCCCAGCTTCTACCAGATAAGATCACGACAGGGGCGCCTTTTGCGTCTTGTAAAATAAAAATAAATGAAACTACCCACAAAATGGCCACGAACCGCTGGAGATCAATTCACACTTGTAAAATCACCAGCCTTACTTGACTAGTCTACACTACTGCGTCTAGGCAGGTAGAAGCTGCAAAAGTTGTTGCTCAGTTGATGAAGAAGAAAGCGTCCAGCATCTTCTATGTCACTGTGCAACGCTCCGTAGGATACGATTCACAATCCTAGGTCAGCATTTCCTTCCAGACATTTCAGCAGTCTCTGAAATAGAGATTACTTTGCTACAAAAAAGTCCTACTTTACAAGTGGCTTAGAAGGGCCATTTTGTAAATGGACCTATTTTGGTCTAAGTGAAGAAGCTTCACCGCTTCTACCATCTCAACCTAACCTAAACTTCCCTTTCAAAATGGACACGAGCCTGAAAGTTTAGTCTTCAACTTAAAAGGCGAATACTAATTAAGCACTATATCAAGTCATATTTTGGATTCGCGGTCTGACTACAAAAGCCCGACTAGAGAAGAAGGAGATCTGGAAAGCCCGGAATATCGCAATGTGACTTTCGTACCAAGGGTGCTTTTCCGTTTCGCTGGGGATTCTTGTATCGACTCCAAAACGGATTGATGATGAGCTTGCACGCCAATAACTGACTACGAAAACAGAGACCGAAGCTCTCAGTGTACTGATTCTATGATGTGATGAACTATAGAAGCCGCTAGGGAAAAGAGATAATGAGAATCACAAGCAGTAGAAGTGATCTTGTCTCCCTCTATTCAAGGTGTCGCTCCAAAAATTTTATTTTTTTTGCAGAGCGCAAGTAATGTTCGAATTTAGACACCTCCGATATAAATTATTGCATTTTAAACTAAGCTTGGATGAATTTTTAAGTGAATATCGTGATCTGTAGGTAGACTTTCCAAAATTTGTAATTCACTTATTCCATACTTATGCTTGTATAGCTTTAAAACTAAGTATGCTTATTAGGCGAAAATTGAGAATTGTTTCCACTAACAAATAAAGAAAGAACAAAAAAAGTTTCCGACAACAGTTTTTCGGCCCAATTTCCGAGTTTGTGGGTAGATTTTCCAAAATTTAGCTTCGAAAATGAGTTTGGAACTCATCGTTAGGAAAGTAAACTTTCGAACAAACAATCTTATAAACCAATTTTTCACCAAAGAGGTGAATTTTCCGGAAGATTGGAGTGCAGCAATTGTTAAATTTTCACTTAGTTCTTTGAAAACAATCGAATGACACCTGATCGAATGTCAAACAAACGGAAAATGGGTGGAAGCTACAAATTTTCGGACATTAAAAATAGATTTTCCCAAAAGTCTGTATTGCATAGTTTTGTATGTGTGGTTTTCAAAATGAGTTTGGAGCTAATCGCTGGGAACTTAATAAACTAAACTGTTATGGTGGAATTTACATAAAGATCTTTGAAAATGAGTTTGGAGCTGATCGGATGGAACGCAAAAAACTTTCATACAACAGTTTTCCGCCCATTTCCCGACTTTGTGGGAAGATTTTACAAATTTTAAAGCCATCTAGCCCATATAAATGCTTGTGTTGTTTTAAAAAATGATTTTGGAGCCATGACCACCCAATTCCCCTTAAAGGGGTGTAAATTTGGCAGAACCTGATCCGATAAAAACCAAAAATAGTTTCATACTACAGTTTGCTATGCAATTTTCCACATTTCTAGACAGAATTTTTCAAAACTGGATCTTAAAAAAAAAAAATAATCTCCTGACTTTTAAGGTTTTGACTGTACGGCAGTTACCAGTCAGTCAGGTTGTTCTTTATAAATATCGAGCTAGAAAGTAATCAAATATTTTTGTCAAACTCGTCGATGAGATGAACCAAACTGAACCGATTTCAGTGGGTTTTGATTCGGTTGAAAACCAAAATAATGCCATTTGAAATCTAAGAATCATATTGCGGTCATTTCGGATTGTACTCAAGTGGCCCTCCTAGACCCATACCCTGTTGGCCCATGTAAGCTGAACTTTGAAATAAACCCAATGTTGATCAAGATTCGAATTACCATTACAACATTTTTGGTTATTTAAATGAGCACAGGGATTGGACACTACATAAGCTAGGATGTGTGCGTGCATGGGGTTAATTTTGCATAGTTTTGCTCCCCATTGCCAATTCATGGGCTTGACAACTGAAACTGTCCATGATTCTGTGCGGGCTTGTACATACATATATGGGAACACATGTCAACATTCCATGAACACATGTACAAAGTTGAATATGTATGTAGATCCCAGAAGCAAACGTACATTTGTCTGTATATCAACTGCAGATCTCCGTCGTGTGTGTGTGTGTGTTGTAAGTGTGTGATGTGGGCGGAGTGGCTGTGTGATGGGTGGTCTCAATTAATTAATTGCTTTTGTGCCATTTGCGCAAACTGCAATTAAAACACTTACAGACAAATGCGCAATGTATCTCTATCTCTATGCCGGCGCTTGTATCTGCAAGTGTGCGTGCGTGTGTCAGTAGGGGGGAAACTGATTGGGAGTGAGCGCCAACAAAGCGCCAAAGGTCGCCCCTCTACATAAATAGTTGGTGACCTTTTGGTTGTTTTACAAACAAGCTCCCAACAGTTGGCGTTGGTTCGCGCCTCAATGTCACACGTTGTTGCTAGACCTAAAAAAGACACCGCCAGCTCCGCCCCCAATGCGCGGCTGGTGCTTGGAATTGCAAATTGGCAACGGCGCGCCGCATCGTCGAGCCCCAAACCCATTTTAATTGTTTACATTTTGTTTTGTTTTCAGCACTTATTATTATTAATTTCACTGGCACTCGCACTCGCCACTCACTTCCTCGTCGTCGCCGTCTCCGTCTTCGTTCTGGCTTCATTGTGGGCGACCGTGTTATTGACTTTTGCAAATGCTGCAGAAATGAATGCAAAGCAAAGCAGAGCACAGTGGGAGATGCTAGCGTAGCCATTCACATCTTCCACTTCCAGCAATAAACAAGTTTGTTTATGAAAGCATGTTATTAAACGAAAGACGAGGCACGAGAGGTACATCAGTCCACTGGACTGATGCGAGCTATGCACATTTGTGCTACGGTATGCAAGACTCGATCACTGGATGGTTCTGCTTGAAGACGACACAGTTGGAGACGATGTCACTCTCTCTACGCGGCTCTTTCTTCAATTTAGCGCCCATGCACGCGAGTAGTCAGTGCTTTGATTCTTCCACCGACAAGACACACGAACTGTTCGTATTATCACACTTTCGTGGTTTTACTTAGTTGTAGAAGTCTACCGTTACGACAAGTACATATTGTATATTAAGCATTTCCACCGCCAGTTGCCAGTTGCTGTAGCATTCGTGTAGCACATGATCCCATGTGAAATTCGCAGGGATGGACTCACTGAAGTGATAACTGTGCATTGCAGGTGTACGAGACCCAAACAAGTGATAATTGCCAGCTCATTATCAGCGTTTTGCGTTGGGAATTCAAGGCACATGCACCACTCTTTAGATATGTACGTCTGGCCCATGTATGCATTTACATGCTTAAACAAGTTACTTAGATTATAAATTTAAAAGAAATGGAGCTGGCTCATACATTGTAACATGTTTAGAATAATTGGGGCTACACCGGTTAAGTAGAGTGAATCTTTTATACGTTTATAGAACGCATAACTTGGAATAAATGGCTCAGAAAACTAACTAAATTAATCTTTATCAGCTTATCAGAAGAAAACCCAGTTTTAAATCACAAAATCTTTGTGGAAGTATAACTGTGTGCTGATTAACTTTAGATTGATTAATTGGCTAGAAATACCCCTAATAAGGATATACTTAGATACAAGCATTTCTGCATTATAGAAAAAATCCCAGTCATAGGAAAACTCTCAAAGACAGCGCTGTCGATACAACCGCAGTATAAGCTTATCGTGTTACTTCGGAGCACCGCTGCGCTGCGTGTAGCGTCGGGGCTAATGCTGCAGAGCAAAGTAAATCACGTATCTGTTGCTGCGAAAACATGCCAATGCCAAAATTGGATTGTGTTTTTTCGGCCTTTGGAATATATAATTACATATTTTCCGGACTTCGACCGGTTGGAAAATGATTCAAAGCCATATCTTCGCGTTTAATTGAGCAATGATTTTTGATCCGGTACTACCGGAACCAGTACCAGTCGATTCCGAAACCGCCACAACCTTTTGTCCCAAAGCAGATAATATTGATAACTGGCGAGTTAAAGACGTTACTATTGAAAACATAAAAGTCTTTCTCTCTTGGACTAGATTTTCGACCTATCGTTTCAATGGCAACTTTATGCCATAGTCGGCTTACAAGGGTTTTTAAATAGTGGCTAGCCGGACTTAAAGCCGATTTTGCCAGCCAGAAGCTATTTTAAAAGTTTTTCCGCCTTCGACATTCTAAAAGCTCAAGAATTATTATCCAAAAAAATTGCGAAATTGGCAACGTTGCACGGTGGCAACGTACTCATTCAAAAATTTATGAATTCTTAATGTACATAAGATCATAGAGTTATATTCGAGACACAGAATTGGTATTCCAGATGTTGCTATAATTATGTATAAAGTTTGTCAAAGCAACAATAAGCGCGTTCACCAGCACACACCAATCATCAATGAAAAACAAGTGTTTGGCTGCTGGTGAACGGTTTTTGATAGAATTTCCAGGCCACAAAATTATCGATATTTTTTATTGGCGGAAGTTTTGAATTATTGATTGCAAATAAACTAAAAAGAACAGGAGGTGAAGGAGCAACAGTCTGGGAGTATTTCGCCGATATGAAAAACCTCTTCCTTGGCGACTTAGATGTCTCTGGGTGTCCCATGTTGGCCACACTTGTGAATGAAGAGGAGAACGATGCAATGTTTTAAGGAATTTCAGGCAGCAAGGTAGGAGGATTCTACCCAGGAGTATTATCCGATTTGGATGAGATGCAGAACACGAGCACATAAAGATGCAAGCGAAGGCAGGTGCACAGGGAGATCTTTATCCCCATAAAAGTGAAACATCAATTTTCAAAAAGTTTTTAGCTTTAACTGCTGTGCATAGATGTTCTATTCATATGAAGTACTGACACAAAAATCATTTATAGTTGATCTGAGAATAGGCCTTAAGTATTAAAAATATTTTAGTTAATAAGTTTGAAAGCATATTTTGGGAAGCCTCTAGTGGAATTCTCGAACAGCGTGATCCAAACTTCTTTCGAATTCTGTCCATTGGGATTGGGATTCACTCAAATGCCCATTGTCCCTATAAGGCGATAGTAAATAGATACCTTAAGGAAAGGATAAATTCCCAATTATATAACTTTCTTTCCAAACAAATGGCTCTGTTTCGTTAGAATGTTTTGAAAATAAGCTCGCACTCTACCTTGCTGACCCACGAATACGTCTATGAATCTGTCTGTGCTATCCCATACACCTTGCAAAATGATAGAGTGCACTTGCTTTTGGTTATAAGTCGTACACTCAGAGAAAAAATAGAGAATTTCATACTTGGATGAAGAATTTTCGTACTCAATAGTTCGATAAGAGTGAAAATTCTCGATCCATGAACAAAATTCTTGATCCAAGTATGAATGTTTGATCCCGTTTTTCTTGATCCAAAATTCTTGTTTAAAAAAGGGAAGGAAGGGGGGGGAGTGGAATCTAGAGTGATTTCGGAGGGGGAGGGGTTGCCCGGGGATTTTGGGTAGGGGGGCGGTGAGGGGTTGGTATCAACTCACCCCAACTCCATTTATTGTGGATTATAATTATCTTTATTTTTTTTATTTTATTTTTTACTTAACTTTACTGCGACTCGAACTCGAGACCTCGAAAAACTGCACTACTCACAGACTCCACCGCTTAGACAACAGCACCACATGTAGGATGCATTGAGCATCGTCCAAATTTATATTATAAACTGACTGCGAGCGCTCTTCACTCGATTGTTTCCCACACCACCTTTCCCACAAAAAAAAAAAAAAAAGATGCAGTGAGAGCGGGTTCATCGCTATTCTCTCAAATGTGCTTGCTCTCCTCTCTCAGTTTTTTTTCGTCACCCTCGTCGCCTAAAAACACCAAACAGAACGAATTTAGCTCGATTTCAAGCGCGAAATTTTTAAAAATTCAAGAATGAATAAGTTTTTTTCAAGAGTGTTCGTACTTTAATTATTCGTTCTACTTTTTTCTGGGTGTACGCATTGTCAACAGGTGACAAGCGCAAATGCGGCCAGTACTTTTTGGTTCTTCATATTGGGAGAGCACGCGTGACAGCTTCTTTTGAAACGGCGGCTTTCCAAGCTTTCCGCCTCCGCAACAACCAGTGCCTTGTACGACTTTCCGTGAGCTATGAATTTGCGAAAGCACGCCCTCAGCCAATGTAATGTATGTAAAATGGCTTGACACAGCCCCAAAGGGCCAAAGCCGAGCTTCTCTCAATCTCTTGGCTTGTGCGCTTCTAATACTCGCACAAGAGAAAGGGACCTACTGTTTAACGCCGAATCCGAAAGGCAGTTTGAGATGCTTTTGCATGGCTTTTTTCGTTCTTTGTTCAAGTACAAAATATGTTTGATTGGGTACCAAATGGACTTATTATGGTAGGTCCGAAAAGAGGGCAACGGAAAATGCGAATTGTTTTTAAGCGAGTCTGATCTTAAAATTTCCAACTGATTCTAACTCTTTTGTGATGCAGTGATGGTAAATTTCAGTTCTTCAGTAGTTCTACCAAAGAGGTTAATTCATGGCCCTTGGATAATACCAGCCTTCTTTGGTTCAATTTAGAGAATTCATTTTAGAACATTTTGGAAAAAACATTTTGGGAATAGCTTATGAACGGTATGGGCTCAAACCAACAACATTTTGTACTTGTTTGAAATACTAATTTTTTCTTTTTCACAGTGTTTTTGAACTGACATCAGAAATAAGTGGATTTTACGAAAGAAAATTTTGTACTTATTTTGAGAGTTAATCGGATTTAATTTTAGGCCTTTACATCATAAACGTAAGATTGAAAAAATTTTAAAATATTTCGAAATGTACTTAATGTCCCGATACAGTCTTAAATTATTTCGGGATTGAACAAAATCGAACTTGATCCAAGAATTTGATACCTGCATCAAGTATTTTCGTACTTAGACACCATTTGTACCTAATTGAAGTATAAAATTCTCGGTTTTATTTCTGAGTGTAACGGCTATTCAATTACATACTGGTAGTGGTTAGTTTCCCACTCTCATCAACTAATCACTATTCTGGTTAGGCTCCATTGTCGGTTCCATCCTGCTTACTTATGGGTTGCGCATCTGAAGGTCGCCTAATTTAAGAGCTATAATTGAAGTTTGGATCTTAAGTCTATTTACGAAGAGTTCACCATCTGTAGTTCTTATTAAACGAACTATATTACACTTTGTACCTATGTACGTAACATCAATCGCACAGTCACAAGTGGATTATTTGCGTGCAGCGAGCAACAGCGCCAACGGTGGCGACATCGTCATCGGCCGATCGGACAGCCCCACAAGTGACGGCTCATTGGTAGTTGGGTCATGCCGACGCAATTAAAAAACGCCTTCTACGGCTTAACTTCTGGATTTGGCATGTAGGCGCAGGTGCGGCATAAGTATGCAAGCTGCGAGCCCATGACGCACGACCGACGCAGTCAAACTATCGTCAAATCCCCCTTTATTGGATGTATGTATGAATAAGCGCGCACAATGGGTATGCAAATTAATGGCACAAACAGTCCAACAGTTAAACACCTACTGACCAAAGATCAATCGCTGAGCTGCACACTGAACTGGCTTGCACCCGTCGGTGGCAAAAGAAGCCGAGATTGACGGACTTTAGTGATTGGGATCGATTTTTTGTTTGAACATGTGACACCGGAAGTGTTGCCTGCTGTTGATAGGTGATTGAGAGTTGGGTGTGGGTATGGCTTAAGGGGTTAAGTCTATATATAAATGAAAGAAACTAAGGTATTAAGAGTAAGTTTTTAATAATGTGTTTTCTTGAACTTTTCATGATGAGTTTAACTGTTCTAGCTTTAGGAAATATAAGGAGCAACTTAGACCTTTGCCAGCAAACGTCTGCAATATGAAGCTACCCCATTCCTGTTTTGACTATAAGGTCCTGAGTTCGATTACCAGATGAAGCGGAAATTGAAAATGTTTCTTATTCTTATTAGTTTTTCAGGGTGATTTTAATTGAACTTGAAAGTTGAAGTTGCATTTGAGGACAACTTTCTTTCTAAATTTAAGAAAATATTCGAAATTTTATAAATCTTTTTCTAGTTTATAAGGTTTTTGGGCTTCTGGAACTGGGGTATTAGTCTCTGGGGCAATACCTCCACTAAAGCAGTTGAGACGATACTCAGCTGCATCCTCCAAACAACTCTCGGTGCTATACCATCTATAAAGTCCAAGTAATTTCACCAGTTCTCAGCTCAATCGTCACACCAACAGATATAGAGAACGATGTCGGCTTTAACCGCTGCTTTCAATCATCCCAAAAGACCCAATACTTAGAAGCAATAAGTCCCTTATCAAGCTTAAGACCAACTTATACACGCAATTATCGCCCGAGCATCGTCAGTGGCCGTGCAGAGCTTTCCCTTTGAAATGCCTCGCAGTTCTGCGCCGTTTTGTATGATTTTGTTCCGAGAAAAGTCATAAAATTACTGCGTAACAACTGCAACAAGGTGTTACGGAGGTGTAACGCGCACAAGTGCCTGCTGCTGCCGCCGTTAACATTGTGTGCGCTAATAGAAGTAAAATTGTTAATTGCCAAATGGTTGAGTTGAGTTTCCCGGTTGATTTATGTAGTCCAATGCCTGGGCAAGAGTGGGTGCACACTCGCATTTGGGTGCAAACGTTTGCATTGTAAAATGTCGTGGGAACGCACTGGGGAATGGAGTGCCGTCACGGGCAAATTTCTGGAACAGAAGACTAGAAGAATGCAGTGGCGTTCTGCTTGGCTATTGACAAATACACCATCGGAAGTAGTTTAGCTCATAATGTATAGACTTATAAGTAAATACATATGTATGTGTTTACATACTTAACATTCATTTAGGGGCGAATTAATTTCCAATTCACATGCAGCGCGGCGACGGGTTTGCTTTGGTTAGACTCTACAATGGATGTTAGCAGCTGAGCTACACATGTTTTCGCCCAAATCTGAACTACCATGCCATTATCACGTACATCCAACGCAGAATAAAAGGCATGCGCAATGCGCATGGATTGGAGTTGTCGTATTATAATAGAAAAATGTATTCTCTGCTCATGCGGATTCAAGAGCCCTTCCTGGTTTGAAAACCCCCTCACTTAATGTGTTAGTTTGGCTTCCACTTTTGTTGTGTTGGCAAATTTAGGGCAACGTGGGTAGATCAATAAGTACTCGTGTAAGCCACGAAGACCGCTCTTTCCCCCCCGAGTCGGTCACTTTTTAAGCCACTTCTGATTCGGCTATGACATGATCGTTTGAGCTGTCTCCAGCAAGTCCTTTCATGTTGTATAAAGGATAGCTAACAGATCAGTTCTTCCGGAAGGACAGACGGACAAATCTAAATCAACTCGACTAAATCGGATTTATCTGCTGAATGCGCCCAATGATAGAATTCAACTTTGGATTTCATTGTACAGCACAACCAACCATCATTTGTCTCATTTCATGAACGACGATGCTGGCCATCCACTTGGGAGACTTTAGTGGTTCTACTTTAAATATTTGCCTAGCCTCCAGGCAACCAATCATCAGCTGGCACTGGGGTTCCATTATGACATTCGACACTACTTGTCTATTTGCACACATTTAACGGATTACTTGGTTTGCGTTGGCCGTGTGATCGAGAGTGGATGGATGGTGGTTGCGGCTGCGCTCAGCAAACAGAAAATAGCGTCAAATGGCAGCGAAACTACGGCGGATGCATTTGATGATCTTCTTGCATCTGCACTAACCAAATAGGAAATCATGGATCATGGATGGCAAATAGAACTCCAGCTCTCCGTTGTGTGAGCTGTTCCGAGTCATTGAATAGCAAAGTGATCAAACATCGAAATCAACGACAACTGCCGCGTTTTTGTTGCTGTTGAAACTGTCAGCGATGTTTTGTTTTTTGGCTGCCTTTTATCATTTGTCTTATTTACCCATTCGCACTGGGTGTTGTCTCTTTCGAAATGCTCGAGCTGCATGCGAGTATTTGCATTGCTGCGTTTGGGCCAGCGATTTGCATGGCCATGGCGTGTTTTCTCCGCTGGCAACGCATTAGCCCAAGAGTTGGACCGGTGCCGGTGCCATTGCAGCTTGCAAAACAGAAACAGACGCCGCTAGTTTGTTTAGTGCGCGTGCGCATGTACATGTACATAGGCCATCGCCATCGTTGCCGGCGCATGCACATGTTCATCGAGCCGGAGACGGAGATGGAGACGGCACTGCCAAAGGAATGCCTGAAATGCTTGGGCCGAGTTGGGATTACTGGCGTCCAAACATCGGTACACTTCAAAGAGTTGCCAACATTTGATGGTAATTGCCGCTAAACGATTTTCAATGTTAGCTTGTAGAAACGTTAACATTTTGAATTTGTTCTATATACCCGTGGACATGCGGACATTAATGCCGGGATACATGCATACACATACATACATATGTATGCACATATTCTCTTCAGTGGTATGCGACTACTTCTGTATTTGTGTAGGTAGGCTTTTTAACCAGCACGACGTAAAAGTTGTATTTTAGTTAAATAAATCAATACTCAAGGCATACTATTCTTAGCTGGTTCGGTTCAAGGACGCAAGCCTTTAAAGTTATGACTTCCTTAACCTGCACCCACAACAAAACTATTCTTTTATGAAAATGGTTGTAAAATGTCTTGACACAGCCCCAAAGGACCAAAGCCGAGCTTCTTAGGCTGGCGCCAACAGCAGAGAGGGTGACCGGGTGAAAAGTTTATTCAAAGAAAAAATTTTTCATTAGATGTTCCGAGGCGGTCTGAAAATTGCGGGGTGACCATTTTCCCAAGATAAGTGGAAGAGTTTTGGCATTCCATTGATTTTTCATTTATTGGAAAGCGCCCGAATTTCAACATCGACGAACACTAAGACACATTCTTGGATCCGCGATCCCTCTACGGCTTTGACCTCGAGTTACCATATCTAATTTTCAAGAGTTAGCAGCTTTAATTCTTATAGCTTTTCTTTGATCAGCAAAAGGAAGCACTGGCCAATTGTATAATTGACAGGAGATCTTGGATAGCAGATGAAATAAAGCAATATCTCATTTCAAAAAGGGGTTGCATATCGGTTCTGAACCAGACAAACTTTGCCAGAGTTATTTCAAATATGCAAAACACCACTTAACTAAGAACTTCGCCAAAAACTTGTCGTTGGAAAACGGAGCCAAAGATTCATTTTTTTGCATGCTCTCCATCCTCCTCTCCTCCCTCCTTTATTAAAGATGTTTCAGAATTGGTTGAAAAATTGAGCAAGAATATGGAAAAAAAAAAGTTAACCAGCTCGGAAGGTCTGCTTACTCTTGCAGTTTGCTTTTCTAAATACCTCTACTTTTTGGACCTTACTTTTCTATTGGAGCTATACTATATAGATGTCCGATTTCGACCAATTAGTAGAATCATGGAAAAATAACAAACTGTGTTACAAGAAATTTGGACCTTTGGGTCGATCCTATAGATTTTCGTCTTTGAGAGCAAGCTTGGCTGAGGGGGGGGACCCAATTAGAACAATTATTTTTTTACTAGATCCTTTTACCGATCAGCTATATGCTATAGACATCCGATTTTGACAAAACTTTGTAGAATTGCGTAAAAGTATTTAAAATAAATATATGCCGACGATAAAGGACTTTCCTTATAACCAAAGGTTTTTCTCACGAAGAACTAGTTTTTCGACCGATCGTTTCTGTGGCAGCTATATGCTATAATCATTTGATTTGACCAAACTTTGTAGAATCGTGTGGGAGAACATATAACATTTCATTTTAAAAACAAAAGTTTTTTCTAACTGGGACTACTTTCAGACTATAAATATATATAGATGACCGATTTCAACCAAATTTCGTGGAATCATGAAAGAGCATAGTTAACTTAGAAAAACGAAGTTTGGAGGCGCTTCAATTGAAAACAAAAAAGTTTTTCTCACTAAAACTAGTTTCTCGACCGATCCGTTCCTATGACAGCTAT
>JAEIFV010001800.1:0-17746 GCA_018904265.1 Lordiphosa collinella | reverse complement strand
GTTGCTCGGGTACTACAGAAGGTTTATTAAGGATTTCGCAGAATAACTAAGCCATTGACCATGCAGTTGAAAGAGGAAGAAAGCTGTCACCATAAGCCAAGAATTTAACACATTTGAAGTGTGTAAAACTCTCCTTTGCAACGACCCTCTTCTTCAATACCCGGACTTTTCGAAGCTCTTTATATGACCACAGACGCTAGTAACTTTGCAATAGGGCTGGCCTTTCTCTCAGAGAACTAGGAAACGATAAGCCCGTTTCATACGCGAGTAGAAATCTGAACGTGCCGAACAAAACTATTCAACAGTCGAAAAAGAGATGTTATAATTATTTGGGCAGTTAAATACTATAGGCCTTACCTATACGGTCAGAAGTTCCAAAATCATTACTGACCATAGGCCTCCCCACGTGTTGATGGGCTTCAAAGACCAAATTCTAAATTAGTACGTTTGGAGGCTCCGACTATTGAAATTATGATTTTGAGGTGATATACAAAAAGGTTCCCAAAATGTAGTAGCAGACGCCTTAAGTAGAATAGAAGTAGAAGTTAACGCCAATGAAGGAGAATCATTGGACGGGACAATGGGCGATACTATACATTCAAGCGCTGAGGAAACAAATGAGTATATATTTATTTCAGAAAAAACCCATTAACGAAGAACATAACGTCCAGTTGATATGACGGGCCCAGAATCAAAGATCGAAACTACGACACCCTTTAAAAACAAAGTAAAACGATATCACTGAACCCTAAATTTGACATATGGAAAATCTCTTAAATTTTAAAAAAATTCTCAAACCCAATAAAGTGTGTGCGATTTATGCACCGGACGACGTATTTTCAAAATTATTCAAAGCTCATACCTCCCACATTTTTCGCGCACGGAAATATATATAAAGTTGTGAGATGCACAAATACTTACTGACCGCCAGAATAGACACTCAAAGCTTGCCACGCGAACAACACTTGAGGACGGTAACCACCATGAAGTTGACGAAGTCGTTGAAATTAAAGAAAATTTTATTTCCCAAACCTGAAACTTCGAGTTACGCAGACTATCTCAACTGCTACGTACCAGAACTCAAATATGATAGACATCCACCAAAAATAATATATCAGGAAGACTGAGACACCAGATCGATAATGGATATCCTGCACACCGACCTTTATACGATCAATGGGAATTGCATTAACTATTATAGATAAATGTTCGAAATTCGCAGTAGCTTTCACCTATTCCAGTAAAGAGTAGCACGAATGTTACCGAATCATTCCAACATTTTATGGAAATATTTGGCCCACAAAGAAAATTATATGCGATCAGGGTCAGAATTCCAGTCAAATCTGTTTCGAGATTTTTGGCAACAATACAATCTCGAACTTCATACGACGTCCTTTCAACGGTCGTCTGGTAACTACCGGTAGAAAGACTTCATTCAACTTTGACGGAGATCTACAGAATCGTTATGGAGAAAAGAAAAATTAAAGTTGCAAATAAACCACGAAGAAAATATTGGCTGAAACTATGATAACATATAATAATACCATTCATTCTTCAACCAAACACACTCCATACGAACTAATCACGGGAAGAACCCATCTTTTTAACGAGACAATAACGTTTAACGACTACCACGACTATTTAAGAAAGTTAAACGAGTTTAGAAAGGAGTTATATTTACAGGTAAAGAAAGGCAGAAATCGCAAAGAGAAGCAACGGTGAAAAACTTAACGAGGACAGAACCGAACCACCGACCTTTCAAAGGATGAGACTATTTTTCCGAAAAAGAGAATAGGAGAAACAAAATCACGCCTAGATTTTCTAAACAGACAGTACTAACCGACTCAGGCCCAACATTAACCACAGCAAAGAAACAAAAATTACATAAATCCAAATTAAGGGGCATCAAAAAGAAAATAGCTAATAACTCAACTAACATTCCAGATCAACCATGACCATCGGAAAACACATCGAGTTTCATCCCATTACCGGACAGCAGCCGATCGCAAAAATCAATTTAGGCCCAGCAAAAATAGTAAGAACCTTTAAATCGATATCTCACATTATTCACTTAGATGAATACGAATCCAATATAGAAAAGTTTAAATTAACAATCGAGATGATAAGCGAAGAAGGGGAAAACGAGTTGAAAAACGTTTTAAAGAAGAAAAATAACACAGCTAGAATCCAGATTGAACAGTCTCTTACCAGTTAAAAGACATAAGAGGGGACTTGTGAACGGTTTAGGCACCATAATAAAGTCAATTTCGGGAAACATGGACGCGGACGATAGCAATAGAATAGACCAAAACATAGAGGCATTAAAAAGGGAATCTCAAAGTTATGTCAAAAACGCACGAATGCAGGAGATATTTAACGATGAAGTAGTCATTCGATTTGAAAATATATCAAAGCACATAAATGAGGAGCAGGACACTATTCACAAGTTCATGAATAATTACCAAAATACTATTTCAAAGAACATAAATTTGGAAAACGAACAAATCGTATTAATACAATACGTCAATAGAATAAGTTTAAATATGGACCTATTATATAATCACCTTACCAACATAGCGGAAAGCATATTACTGGCGAAATTAAAGATCGTACCGAAATTTATATTGAACAATGAGGAAATTGAAAAAATTACTCAACTTCTGCAAGATCAAAATGTAATAATAGAAACAACGGAACAGTTGTATAGATTATTAACTCTAGAAATTTTGGAGAAAGGGAAATCCATTGTATTTTTATTCAAAATTCCCATATTTACTAAGGAAATGTTCCAATTAATTCGTATAATTTCATTACCAATTAATCAAACTCAATTTGTAATTACACCTAAGTTTGTACTTGTTAACCCATTAACCTTAAGACAGATTAGTTCACCATGTCAAAAAATACACAAGTTAAATATCTGCGAGGCTTCAGACGTAGAAGAAACGGTTGTAAACGAAGAATGTTTAGGAAGCATACTACAGCAAAGAACCAGCACCTGCAACACTCGAGACCTGGGGAAAAGTCAACAAATTTTCGAGCCAGAAAAAGGATTAATATTCATATTCAACGCTCCTACACTAAACATTGACTCGGATTGTGGAGAACGCAGAACAACGAACGGGTCACTTATAGTAAAATACTCCAATTGTACAGTAAAAATTAACGAAGTAATCTACGACGATTCAGCGATGATTTTTGAAGACAAGAAAGATTTTAATATACCACAAATCTCGGACCTAGCGGTCAATGTCACGTTTGAAGAAATCAACCTACAGCAGCTACACCTGCAAACTTTAAATCACCAAGCACAAATTTGGCAAATAGCCAAACACTCAAAATCTCACTTGGCGGCGATATATTCACTATTGTCAGTCATCACCTGCATCACATTGTTGGCATATCTGTACAAGAGGAGGACTACTACAACTTACATCCCCGAAGACACCCGAGCGGTTTCCGTTCAGGCCAATCCATCATTTTGGCCCTCACTACAAGCCAGGGGGGGAGGAGTTACCACATCACCACATCGACCCCCTACTCCACCACCAAAACCTCCCCGCTCAGCATAAACATACATAGTTGCAGTTATCAACACAACGACCCTCTTCCCCACCACCAAAGCCTCCCCGCTCAGCATACACTGTTGCAGTCATCGACCATCGGACACTGCAGTCAGCAGTTTCGGAGGATGTGGCGGTCCACTTTTAAATAAATAAGAATTCGTTTTGAACGCCTCAGCAGTTTATTTGTAAGCTAGGAGATACATATAAGCCTTTGTGTACAATAAATGTTCAGTCTTTGACGACAGCCAACACCATACACACGTCTTTGTGATTATTTGGAAACCAACCTTTCAGTCCATCAGCTAGAAGTACCCCCCACACACCTTCAATCCATCAGCTAGAAGCGCATCAAACAAACTCGACTATGTATCTCAGGTTACGTCTGCCGGACAATAAAAGAAAGTACCTTATAAATCACGAAGTAACTGCAGAAGCCCAGCCTTGCTGACTTGTCGTCAGACCATTCTCCAATATTTTACCCTTCTGGAGTGCCCTCATGTTAGAGAATATCCTCGGGAGCCTGACATAACAAGACAAACTGGCTCCAAATACAAATATATTATCAGTTGACAATTCGTTCAAGCCCTCACCTCTACATTACTGCCACTGCTCATCCTCAAACCCCCAAACGTACAGCCACCCTCAGCAAGATCGTGGGTTGACAAACGTATATTGACCGGCTGGTCTAAGAAAAAGCAGCGTGCAAAGAAGAGAATAAAAAAGCTTTAGATCTTCAGCCTCAAAAAATCGTGGGCACTCGAACGCGTACTTCGCAAAACTCGAAGAACAATAGCACACTAGCCGTTATATCGAAAAATTATCGCCTACAAGCACCAGCTTTCCCCTATGGAGGGCACGCGCCAGCATAAAACCACCTGCGCCTCTAAGAGATCAGACAGGAAGATGGGACCGCAGCGACGAAGAAAAGACAACTGTCTTTGCACTTCACCTTAGAAATGTTTTCCAGCCAAATCCTTCAACCAATGGCTAAGAACCCCCATTGGTTCCAAAATGCCTTCGGAGAGTTAAGTCCCAGAAAAGCTCCTGGACATGACCTTATTACACCTAAAATGATTATGGAACTTCCAAGTCCCGCCATTACTATATCTCAAGACTTTTCAATGCTGTTCTGGGATGTGGATACTTTCCAACTCAGTGGAGGAAGTCCACAATCATGATTCAGAAACCAGGAAAAGATAAAACACAAGCGTCATCATACAGACCCATTAGTCTGCTACCTTGCCTGTCAAAACTATGAGAAGATCTTACTCAGTAAAATTGATGCCCATGCAAAAAATATCATTCCCTCACATCAATTTGGGCTCCAGAGCAAATAATAACACAGCCACACAAAAAAAAATATTTTTTCGGGTCTGGAGGTCAGACCATGTTTACTATATGTTTTCGGGGTCGCTGAATCCGAATCCGAGGTCCAAAAACCCCAGCACGTCAGGGTTCTGACATAACCTCAAAAAACCTCATACAAAATTATATTCGAGTCCGTGGGTCAGACCATGTTTATTATATGTTTTCAGGGTCGCTGAATCCGAATCCGAGGTCTAAAAAACTCCAGAATGTCAGGGTTACGACATAACCTCAAAAACTTGATAAAATTTTTATTTGCGGATTCAAATGCAAGCGTTATAAATACAGTCGAGGTTTCTGACCGAACTGAAATTAATAACCATATTGCTAATAATCATTGTCGTACTATTGTGTGCCAACACTTTTACTAAGTTGTATAAGTTGCACAATAGGTGCCTAAAAAAGAAATATTTGAGTAGAGCAAACGACATTGATAAGATATAAACAAAAAAGAAATAAAAGTAATGATTTTGTCTGCATACATCAATATTTTTTTTTTATAAATGAAAAACACAAAAGAAAAAATAATAGAAGTCCATGTCTCAATAGGTATATATTTCGTAACCCTAGGTTACGTGGTTAATTGTGGAATGAAAATGAATGAATGGAATGGAATGAATCATTCATGGATTTTCCAAAAATACTTGCAAATATCACAAAACTTAGAAATGAAACTTAATAGAAATATTTTCATTTAAAACAACAAAAAACTCCTGTTTGTATATACAAACATTTTGGTCTTTATCCAGAGCGGCGGCCGTTGGTTGCACCTGAGTCCAAAGTCCAAAAACAGAGGCCACACACTTACAAAGGGGAATGGCTGTCTTAAGCTGTCTTTTTGGTGTTTTGCGCGCAAAGCTGCCCTTTGGAATTCCCAAACGGTTTTGCCGTCGCAGGCATGGAGAGACTGCTGTTTGGACAGACATTTCTGGCTGAAGATCGCTGATGAGTGAGGTTGGTCCCTCGCGAAACGTCGTCCGATCAACCTGAAGCCTCCTTTGTTGTGTTGTGTGCCTCTGTTTTAAAGCTATGTCAATAACATAGCAAGACATCGAGCCTGTAAAAACTACAAGTTAAGAGTATAAAGGTCGTTTAAACAGTCATAAAGTACTAAAACGCTTGGCACGGCGTTGTTGTTCGAAACTTAATAAAAATAGTTTCATTGAAAACAACAAAAAACTCCTGTTTGTATATACAAACATTTTGGTCCTATTGTTCCAGAGCGGCGGCCGTTGTTTGCACCTGAGTCAAAGTCAAAACAGAGGCCACACACTTACAAAGGGGAATGGCTGTCTTAAGCTGTCTTTTTGGTGTTTTGCGCAAGCCGCGAAGATTCCCAAACGGTTTTTGCCGTCGCAGGCATGGAGAGACTGCTGTTTGGACAGACATTTCAGGCTGAAGATCGCTGATGAGTGAGGTTGGTCCCTCATGAAACGTCGTCCGATCAACCTGAAGCCTCCTTTGTTGTGTTGTGTGCCTCTGTTTAAAGCTATGTCAATAACAAAGTAAGACCTCGAGCCTGTAAAAACTACAAGTTAAAGAGTATAAAGGTCGTTTAAACAGTCATCAGTACTAAAAACGCTCGGCACTGCGTTGTTGTTCGAAACTTAATAAAAATAGTTTCATTTAAAACAACAAAAAACTCCCTGTTTGTATATACAAACATTTTGGTCTTTTTGTACCAGAGCGGCGGCCGTTGGTTGCACCTGAGGTCAAAGTCCAAAAACAGAGGCCACACACTTACAAAGGGGAATGGCTGTCTTAAGCTGTCTTTTTGGTGTTTTGCGCTTAAAAGCTGCCCTTTGGAATTCCCAAACGGTTTTGCCGTCGCAGGCATGGAGAGACTGCTGTTTGGACAGACATTTCAGGCTGAAGATCGCTGATGAGTGAGGTTGGTCCCTCATGAAACGTCGTCCGATCAACCTGAAGCCTCCTTTTGTTGTGTTGTGTGCCTCTGTTTAAAGCTATGTCAATAACATAGTAAGACCTCGAGCCTGTAAAAACTACAATAATTATTATCACTAAACAAAATTGTTAAAAATTAAAAATATAATCATTACTATGTAATTTTTATTATATATCTTATAATGATTACGGGCCCTGCTTTATTCCATTTTTAACGCAAAATTTAATACATATTCTTTGATCCATTTTTTCAAGTCAAAAATCGAAGAGCACACAAAAACGTGACTAACCCTTTCAGTTGCCAAAAACAAACTACTGATCGAAATTGGCTGCTAATGCAAAGATATGATAATCATATGTGTCCGAATATAACAAAAATAAAATATCGATAATCGAATGTACACAAAGTGACTGTATGGTGCGCTGTTCACGCTGGAGGAGTCGCTGGTCAAACGACAACAGTGGACGGTGCGCGTTATAGGGTCATGTTAGCCGGGTTTTTTCTGCCGCATTTGGACGAATTAGGACTGGAGGACATGTGGTTCCAACAGGACGGAGCAACGGCACACACTGCGCGAGCCACCACCGACATTCTGAAGGCGGCGTCCGAAGATCGCCCGTACACAACCAAAGAAGATCAGAAGACAGCGAGAACAAAAGTTTCACTTCTAATCAAGGAAAGCACAACAAAAGGCAGAGAAAGCGCTATGGACCGCGCTTTACTGGATGCGGTGGGACAAACACAACAATTTTTACGCAAAAATTGGAACATATTAATTTTGAACTCGGATAAGGGAAACGTTACTGTAGCCATGGAAAAGATGATTACAACAATAAAATGGAGGAAATATTGGGAGAACTTAACGGATCCCATTCTAAGACTCCAAACGAAAAACAACGCGTTTGTGGACAAACTTTTCAACCTAGGAATTATAAGCTAGAAAGAAAAATACGTACTATCAACAAGCACAGCTACAAGAGTTAGTCTCTCTGAACACAAACCACAACCCGAATGGCTCATTAGGTGAGCTACATTGACTTTGTAATGCAGATTGTAATTTCAAATTAAGGGCTTAGTAGACCGGTGTGACGGCCGCAATTTCGACTTTTTCGTGAGCTTTTTTTTAACAAGTAAATTGTTCGGTTCAGCGGCAGAAGCAACATCCAATCCTAAATCTAGTTTAAATCTCTAACGTAAATTCTTATTGTTTGATTTGCATAAATACACACCCTGTAATTAAGCATAAGCAAAATGTAAACACACGCCGGCAGCGCAGCCGCTCTCACTGTTAGCTTGCCCTTTGCGGCTGCGCCGCGCCTGCATTTTTAGTCTTTGCTAATCTGTCTAAGCAAACGGCTGCATCGCGCTCAATTGATCTAGTTGTTGATATTGGTTTGGTCCGGCAACGGAACAAGCATTGGGCTTCAGTTCATCGCTACCAACACCTACATACGCATACATACATTTAAATAAACATTATAACGTTGTCGTTGAAGGCTAATTGTTTTATTTGGAAACAACTTAGCTATAGTAACTATTACAGCTGCCAAAAAAGCTTGGTAGCTCAACATTTTGGTGACCCCGACGTGATTAGTGGCTGTTACTAAAGTTAATACAAGCTACTAATTCACAAAAGAAAAGACAAATTTTGAAAAGTGAAAAAATTGTGACATTTGCTGCAAGAAAGGTGCATTAATCTAGCCCAAAACTCGCTACGTTCGCTGTGCAGTTCTCGCCGCCGTTATCGTCGCCGCGCGCACGCACACACACATACAGACACAAAGTTCTTGTACATAAGCGGCTGCTTTAGCTCGGCAAAAACGGTTCTCGTTCTTGGTGCGTCTGTCATTTTCGTTGCATTCGATCTCGCTTGATCTAACGGTGCGTGCACAGCCAATAACTTTGTCATTTTCTAAGGGCAAATTAAAAGTGAAATCATGTCAAGCAACGATACAGTCGTGTCCGAAAAAATTGGTACGGTCGAACAAAAGGTGCGGTTTTATAAGCGCAAGTCGCAGGCAATATTTGAAAATGCACAAAGACTTGACAATCAACTCGCTGAAAATAAAATTGATAAATTTAGTGCCGCAGAGCTGACTGTTCGTTTGGAGCTGCTTGACCAAGTTCGAAGCTCATTAAATTTAGCTCATGATAGTTTGGAGAGCCTGGATTTCGATGAAATTGGAAGTGAATTGCGGGATAATTTTGATGTGTTGCTGGTTTCCTTGAAGAGTCGGCTAAGGGTGCAGCTTGAGCTGTGCAACATGCGGTCGCCTCTATCATCCACTCTCTGGCAAAATGAATCCAACACTCAGCAGACTGTTATTATGGCCAACAGACCACGCCTACCTGAGCTCAAGCTGCCCACATTTGCTGGCGGATACACCGAGTATGCTGATTTTATCGCTATGTTTTCCTCTATTATCGAGAAAGATGCAGATCTCAGCGACATCGAGAAATTCCAGCATCTGAGATCATGCCTACACGGGTCAGCGTTGGATTCCATACGATCGCTTGAAATATCTAGTGCCAATTATCGTGAGGCACTAAATATTCTTCAAAAACGTTTTAATAACAAGCGTCTTGTTTTCCAGGCACACATCAAAGAGATTCTTGGGCTCAAGAGGGTAGATTCGACTTCAGCTACAAAGTTGCGTGAGTTCTCAGATGCAGTCAACTCACACGTGCGCAATGATGACTTTGGGCACCTCGGAGGAGATTTCTAGCTGCATGATCATCAACATTCTGCTTCAAAAATTGGACGCTGCTACTGAGAGCAGTTGGGAAGAGAGTCTTTCGCTGGACAGGATACTAACAGCTAAGGATTTCTACGACTTTTTGGAAAGGCGGTGTCTGAAGTTGGAGAACGTGCAACACGCTATGGCAACCCATTCGAATAGCTCTCAGGTGGGAAAATCAAACCAGAATACTAATCCCAGTAGAAAGACCCTTGTTGTCGCACAAACTAACCAAAATGACTGCTCATTTTGCGATGGAGCTGGCCATGGAATCTATACATGTAGTAGGTTGGGAAATCTTTCGCCCTCTCTGCGCCACAAGGAGGTGAAGAGGAGGGCACTCTGCTATAACTGCCTCAGAAAGGGACATCAAACTCGAACTTGTAATGGCACTCATTGTCGTGTCTGTGGTGGGAAGCACCACACCCTATTGCATCTTGATGGATCTCAGCCCAATTTACAAAACTCTTCAACTGCTTCTCCATCATCATCTTCTGTTCACCCTTCTGTTGCTGCTGTGCCAGCCCCATCATTTACCTCTCTTGCTGCCCAAATTCTCAAGTCTGATGTTGTGTTCTTAGCCACTGCCATAGTTCTTGTTAAGAGTCGATGTGGTTCTTTAGTTCCTTGCAGAGCTGTCCTAGATTCGGGATCGCAGCTGCATCTCGTCACTTCTCGATTCGCTCATCAGCTGCAACTGAAGAAAACTAGAACTTCTGCTATTGTTTCTGGTCTTGGGGATACTAGCGTGCCTACTGAAGGATCTACTGTCAACATTTGCATGCGGTCTCAAACTTCTGACTTTTCGACCAGTATTACAGCTCTCGTTACTCAAACCATCACGGATAGCCAACCTAATTTTGCGGTCGATACGGCAGATTGGAATATTCCATCTAATATTCAGCTAGCCGATCCTGCATTCCACAACCCTAAGCGCGTTGATCTTCTCATCGGTGCGAGCTTGTTCTTTGATCTTCTGTGTGTTGGGCAGATCCAATTGGAGGAAGGATTACCTCTTCTACAGAAGACTCGTCTTGGTTGGGTGGTATCTGGTGGTGGTCAAAAATTGCGTAATTCCTCATTTTTATCAACTCGTGTAGCATCGGAGAGTGATGCTCAGATGGATGTTCGTCTGGACGAAATAGTTTGTCGATTTTGGGAAGTTGAAAGTTGTGGTGATCCCATTGTTCAAAACACCAAAGAAGAACTGGATTGTGAGGAACACTTTCGGGAAAACGTTTCGCGCCTATCCTCAGGTGAATATTCTGTACGACTGCCCTTAAAACTTAACTCTGATGTTTTGGGAGACTCGTATAATCAGGCATATCGTCGTTTTCTTAATCATGAGCGCAAGTTGGAGCGCCGTCCACTCCTCAAGGAGCAATATGCTGCCTTCATTAAGGAATATCAAGATCTGAAATACATGTCTTTGGTTAGTCCTGAGGAGTTGGGTCTCTGCAAGTATTTTTTGCCTCATCACTGCGTCATAAAGGAGGAAAGCACATCGACAAGGCTTCGAGTTGTTTTTGATGGCTCGGCTGAAACCACTACTGGGCATTCACTAAATGATGTGATGATGGCTGGACCTGTCATTCAGCCGCCTTTGTTTAGCATTCTCATCCGATTTCGATCATTTACAGTAGCGCTTACTGGAGACATTTGCAAAATGTATCGCTGTGTCCGTGTATCTTCTCCTGACAACTTTCTTCAGTGCATTCTGTGGCGAGACGCACCTGATCTGGAAATGCAAGTCTACAAGTTGGATACTGTCACTTATGGCACTAAGGCCGCGTCTTTCCTTGCCGTTCGCGCAATACACCAGCTGGCTATCGATGAAAGCGACGCATTCCCAATTGGCTCAGCCGCTCTGCAACAGGAATTCTATGTGGATGACTTTATATCTGGTGCCAAGTCGGTTGAAGAGGCCACAGACAAGATGCATCAAACTTCAGAAGTTCTTTCTCGTGGCAACTTTAAGCTTCGGAAGTGGTGCTCTAGCCATTCTGCTGTCCTGGAAGGAATTCCCGAGGAAGATAAGGAGAAATTTCTGAAATTTAGCGATGGAAGCGACATCACCAAAACACTTGGTCTTGCATGGGATCCTGCCTCTGATCAGTTGCTATTTTCTTTGTCGCCCTTGCAGGCAACTGCAACCCCTTCAAAACGCTCTATTCTATCCACCATAGCTCGTTTTTACGATCCTCTTGGTTTTATAAGCCCTGTTATAACCAAGTGCAAAATCTTTCTTCAACAGCTATGGAAGGAAAAACTTGACTGGGACGAAATCCTACCTGCTGCTCTAAATTCGGCTTGGATTGAGATGTGCAGCAATTTCGTCAACGTTCGGCAATTATCTTTTTCCTCGTCTTGTGCTCCCGCCCCAGACGCTGACATAGAGGTCCATGGATTTTGCGATGCCAGCACTTGTGCGTATGGAGCCTGCGTCTACATTGTGTCCAAAGGTCGGCAGGCCACAAAGTCTGCTTCTGTACTCGAAGTCTAGAGTGGCGCCTTTAAAGACGCAGTCTGTTCCAGCTGGAGCTAAATGGGGCCAAGCTGCTGGCTGAGCTTATGCATAGTATTCTCCAAATGGACAATTTCGGAGAACAATTTCACTGCTGGTCGGATTCATCTGTGTGCCTATCCTGGATCCGTGATGAGCCTTCTAAGTTTCAAGCCTTCGTGGCAAGCCGAGTTGGGGCTATACAGGAGCTGACTGCAAAAATGGAGTGGCATCATGTTCCCACAGCTGTTAATCCAGCCGACATTCTCTCTAGGTGCACTTCCCAGCAGCCTTATTGAATCGGACCTCTGGCTTCATGGTCCTTCGTTCTTGGTCGGCAGTAAAGATGACTGTCCTATCTCTCCTGTGCCGGAAAAGTCTACTCTGGAATTGCGGAAAAATGTTCTACTTCTCAGCTCTCTGTATGTGGACATTACTCTTGGATGTAAATTTGCAAACTCGTTTCCTCGCCATGCAGCGCACATTTGCTTATGTGCACAAATTTATGAGTCGAATCAGGAGTTCTGGTCTAACTGTTGCAGATATTCGCCATGGTACTCATCTTCATCTGCGTCTCGTCCAGCTAGCTAACTTATGGGATGACATAAAGGAACTACAGTCCAAGGGTCTGGTAAAGAAGTCCAGCTCTATTGCTATGCTCTCACCCTTTATTGATGACTTCGGTATTCTTCGAGTTGGTGGTCGCCTTGAAATTCATCGCTAAGCTATGTGGCACGGCACCCAATAAATCTTGCCATAGCGCCATCCTATCACACTTGCTCTTATTACCTATTTCCATGAAAGGAACCTGCATACTGGACCCAGGGCACTTAGCCAAGATTTGCCTTGAGTATTGGCCAATAGGTGGCCTCAAAACAGTTTCCAAGGCAGTTAACAAATGTGTAAGGTGCTTTGGAGCGGGGCCTCTGCTTGATTGAACATGTGATGGGCGACTGCCAAAGGAAAGGATAGAAGGAACTCGAGCATTTTCAGTTACTGGAGTTGACTATTGTGGACCTTTCTTTCACAAGTCTGAAGTTCGCACCCGGCCTCCAATCAAATGCTATATAAGCGTATTTATTTGCTTTACTACGAAAGCAGTGCACATGGAGCTGGTCAGAGACTTGTCAACTGCATCATTTATCGGAGCACTGAAGCGGTTTATCTCTACTCGAGGGAAGCCCAGTCAGATTTGGTCCGACAATGGGACAAACTTTGTTGGAGCCAAAAACGAATTGCTGGATTTAAAGAAGTTGGTTTTGAGCGATCCTCATCTGCATGCTGTTCACCAGTTCTGTCTGGAGGATTCTATTGATAGGCGCTTCATTCCCCCCTCGATCTCCCTCACTTTGGTGGATTGTGGGAAGCGGCCGTGAAGACAGCAAAACACCATTTGTACCGTACTGTTGGCCCTTCTTTGCTCAGTTTTGATGAGCTTCGTACTGTTGTTTGCCAAATCTCGGCAATCATTAATTCTCGTCCATTGCTCTCCTTTCAGAGAATCCTGATGACCTAGATGTTCTAACGCCTGCACATTTTCTGCTCGGTGGCCCGCAAACAACCATGGTTGAGCCAGACTTAACGAAGCTCAACTACAATCGTCTGGATGGCTGGCGCGAGTCGCTCATCTGCAGCAGATTTTCTGAGTCGCTGGCGCGAAGAATATCTTACTCTTTTGCAGCAGCGAGCTAAATGGCGTTCACCTGGTCAACCATTGAGCATTAATGATGTGGTGCTCATCAAGGATGAGAATCTACCTCCAATGCGTTGGCCACTTGCAAGAGTGGTCACCTGATTCCTGGCAGAGATGGCGTCTGTCGCGTTGTTGAGCTGAAGACTCCGTCTGGAGTCACAAGAAGAGCCGTCAACAAATTGTGCCTGCTGCCCCTTAAGGATTCTGTTGAAAGGCAACCTTCCAACGGGGAGTATGTTCGGTTCAGCGGCAGAAGCAACATCCAATCCTAAATCAGATCTCTAACGTAAATTCTTATTGTTTGATTTGCATAAATACACACCCTGTAATTAAGCATAAGCAAAATGTAAACACACGCCGGCAGCGAAGCCCGCTCTCACTGTTAGCTTGCCCCTTTGCGGGCTGCGCCGGCGCCTGCATTTTTAGTCTTTGCTAATCTGTCTAACAAACGGTTGCATCGCGCTCAATTGATCTAGTTGATATTGGTTTGGTCGGGCAACGAAAAGCGGGCTTCAGTTCACGCTACCAACACCTACATACGCATACATTAAATAAACATTATACTGTTCGAAGGCTAATTGTTTTATTTGGAAAACAACTAGCTAAGTAACTATTAAGCCGCCAAAAATGCTTGGTAGCTAAACAAATAATATACGATCGTTTTGTAACTTTTACATATTTATTTTAGTACTTTAAATGATAGAAAAAAATTTTTATTTTATTTTCGATTAAATAAAAAAAGCATACGGGTATCAATAAGATTTGACGTAAACGGGTTGGCCTTCTGAAAAAAAAACATCCCTATATTTTTTGAGAAGCTTCAGAAGGCCATTTTTTTCTATAAAGCCTATAAAGCTATCCTCCGTTTGTTTCGTTGCCGGTTCGATTGCATTGATTTCGAAAAATTCAGTCGTCGAATATTGTGTTACTTTTAAAGGATTTTCAATCAAAATGGATTGTTCGATATCGCTAGTATTTGTTACTTCAATTAAAGATAATCCATGCTCAGCTCTATAAAGACCTTCGATAGGTACAACCTTACGGCTTATCCACGTTTCTTCTTAGAATATGTCTCCATTTTCTATGTCCACAGGAAGACTAACTAGCAGTTTCATTATAGGAGGAATATTTAAAGCATCAACGCACATGTTACGCTTCCGTAAAAGATTTATGCTAGCACTGGGTGTTTTTAAAATTCCGTTAAGTAAATCTATATTGGCACCTATATGGTTAAGAAAATCTATGCCCAACAGGCTATGAAAATAATCATGAAACTTAAAGAGAAGAAATTTAAAGGTACCATGTATATTAAATTCCGAAAATATCGGTTGTAATGTATATCTATCTATTGAATGATATTTTAGAATAGTTTTTATAATTATCTTCTCACATGGATAATGATATTTAACATCGACTTTATCAGCTAAAATAAAAGATGAGGTAGCACCATTGTCGATTAAAAATTATAATTTTTTTTTCGATGCGGCAGACGTCATTATAAAAACTAATTCTCGACCGAATTTTCGTGAACTTAGGTATCCGGTTGGTTCGAGGCTAATACATGAAAATTTCGTCCATCTTCGTCAGAATCATATGTAGTTTTTGGATGTTGGTTAGTTTGTTGTCTTTGACCCGATCTAAGCTTTGAAAAGCCGCTATTACCATCAAATAATGGATTAGAGTGAAATGAATTAAATGTCTGCGACTTGTCATGTAAGCTTGTAAGCTTGATTACGTTTTACTAAAGTGTTATTAGAATATGTCTTATTGTTTCGATCCTGATTACTATTTTGATTGAATTGGGATGTGAAATTTAAGATGGTCTGTTATTCAAATAATTAGCTTTATTGTGCTCAGGTATTTGAACTTTTATTGTTCCAATTTTCTTGTTTGTAAGTTGATCTATTATAAAAAGTATTTTGGTGCTGTCTATATCTAAACTCCTTAGAAGAATTTTTGCGTTGATAATTGATGTTTTGTTCTTTAACGCAACTAGTGCAGCCAAAGTGGTGGTTTCATGGCTCTAACTGTAGCTCCAATGGGTCTCTTAAGTCCAGATAAAAATATATTTAGGCACATTGCAGCATATAAATCATTTTTTGCTTTGACCACGTATTCATTTTCTTCATGTATCAACACATTATTACAAAGAGTTGATTGAATTTCAATAATTTCACCATAAAATTCCTCAAATGTGTTTCTATTCTGGCGTAAGTTATGCAAATCCATTATCAGTGATGTTTCAGATCTTTTTTATCGCATAGTGAAGAATAAGGTTACTTTTTTTAACGCTCCAATCTAATGGTGTACCGTATGTATTTAGAACCTCATTAGCTTGGCCGACTACCTTGTTTCTAATAGCTCGTAATAGGATCTTACTATTATTAGGACGGTTTTGAGCTTCAATTACTGAAAGAATCTCGTCTACATTACTTATAAACTCGTAAAGCAAACGGGGGTTGCCATCATTTTCATTTTCATTTTATTCATTTTATAGTTTAACAATGTTCTGTCTAACTTTAAAGGGGCCTACTTAGGAACGATAACAAATTATTTTTAATTACAAACATGGATTGAGAGGAAATTGTATGAGAGTACTTATTATAGCTTAGACAAAGGTAACGGAAGGGTTCGTGATGAGCGTAGTTTGTCAGGCAAGGCTGAAGGTAAATTGGATAAAAAAATTTCCTAGTAGCGCGTTGTGGAACAGCTAAGTTTGTTTGAGATAACAAAGCGATAGAGTGAATTTCCCCGATAAGAGTTTATGAATAAAAAGTACACTATGGCATGTACGGCGGTTCTGAAGAGAAGGCAGGTCGATAAGGCTTAATCTATCCTCGTACGGGGAAGATGGAGGGAAGGATCCCAATTTAGCCTCGGAGAGCGAAAATTAAGAATTGTTTTTGAACCGATTCTAATTGATCTTGATATTTTTGATAATACGGAGACCAGACACGACCCATATTCAAGAATTGGTCTCATAAGGAGATATATAGTTGCTTGGTGACGTAGGGGTCATTAATTCCTTGGACCATCTCCTAACAAAACCGAGAACTCCCCTTGCCTTGTTTGTAATGATCGCTATATGACTATTAAAACATAACTTGGGAACAAATTGAATACCCAAATCATCTACTTTTAGATGCGTCATTGGAATGGATCAATAGTATAATCAAACTCGTAAGGTTGATTTCGACTAAAAGTCATACATTTACACTTGCTGAGATTAAGAGAAGTCTATTAACCGAGCACCAGAGCGTGAAGAGAGTCAAAATCGGGATTGAAGGCAGAGGAGACGAGGTCATTATACGAGAAGCAAAGTTTGGTCATCGGCATACATCAATGCATGCGAATGGGATAAAACTTGCGGGATATCATTATAAAGGTGAGATAGTAAGGCCCCAAATGACTACCCCGGGGAACCCCGATAGAACCCTAGTGGACCTGGATAGAATTTGATTAAAACGAACGCGTTGAAAACGATTGCTCAAATACGCCTTGGTCCATTTGAGAAGGATTGGAGGAAGCCGAGCATACCCAATTTATGTACTAAAGACACATGATTGTCTGAGTCAAAAGCTTTGCTGAAATCAGTATAAACTACGTCGATCTGCTGCTTATTGATAAATCCTTTGTTAACAAGGAAGTAAACTCAAGTAAATTCGTAGATATAGAGCGCTTCTTCATGAAACCATGTTGAGATTTGGATATTTAACGAGCGACAATAATGCTGTAATGGGAGGTCATAATCTTTCAAAGAGCTTAGGAATGTCCGATAGTATTGAAACACACCTGTAGTTCGAGAGTATTGACTTTGGTCCTTTATGAATAGGAATAATAAAAAGATTCCTTCCAAAGACTAGGGAAATCACTGTTGAAAAGACAAGTTGAATAGTTTACCAAGCGACACGCATAAAAGAGTCGGCACAATATTTCAAACACACAGCCTGGGAACTTTGTCAGGACCAGGACTGA
>JAEIFV010001799.1:0-17838 GCA_018904265.1 Lordiphosa collinella | reverse complement strand
AATTAATATACATCTTATATACAACTATACTCTTTTGTTTAGGGTTTCTTATAATTTTGTTAATCACTTAATGTTAGCTTATATTTATTATATTTAATCCCTTTTGGGCCAATTATGAACCAACTGTTAAATGAAAAATTATTGTAGGAATAAATTTTGTAAAATGAACTCCTGCTAATTTTCTATAAATTTTGGGGGACCATATGGCGTGGATGTGAAAATAGAGTAACCTCTGTTGGACTTTCTTGGGATTACCAAAATGAGTTTCAGGAAAGTGTGATCATGGATGGGTGGGCTTTTTTTGTCGCTACAACACCTTGCGCAACCGGTGTCCAAAGAGAGATCGTGATTGTGTTTTCGTTCATTTATTTTTCCTGTGTCAACCCTCTATCAGTCTTGTTACCCTTTCCTAGCTCTATATTAAATGGAAATTGAATATGCGCGAGTTAATAATACATTTTAATTAATAGCGAGCCTTTCGTGACGGTACCCTTCCTCATCCCACTCCCACTTTATCGACTCAATATCGGCCGGATGCAACCGCGTGCTCCGTCTTTCTGCGATTGTTTACATCTGCTCGTCAAAAAGTACCAGGATAACTGCTACAAAGTATTGACCAAATTAATCAAAGCGCAACTCTGCGAGAGATCTCATCGCCTTGTTTATTTATTTTTTTAGATTTCAGGACGCTGAAGATATATATATCCAGCGCCGCGCTCCATTTAGTTCGGGCGCCATATTGGTATGGACGTGCTTAATTTTCGAGGGCATGCCGGCTGGCTCAGCGCATCTCTAGGGGGGATCTTCCCGTGCCCGCAGTCCAAACAATCCAAAACGACAAACCTCATCACTAACAAAAAAACTCATCTCCATTACAACCAAAACAAACAACTACAAGCAAATCAACTAAAACAGACAACATGGAACCTTAATACAGGTGGCTTCGATGGACTTGCCACAACGTTCCCTCCCATCCTGTGATGCTCTTTCCTAGAGGCATCACCAAATCAGCAGGACTGGATTCACTTAATCCATGCTTGTGGTACCGTTTCCCTCTCCCTCCAACATAAAACTTACGCCATCATCTCAACAGTAAGGTACATTTTATATATTACTAATGATTATTACAGAGATCATGATTAAATTTCAATTTTCTAGCAACAGATACTTCTAATAAATATAATTATTAATAATTTCTTTTTCTCTGTTCAATGGACTTCGCACGCGGGCGTGGTTAGCGGCCTTAAATTGATATATTTTGCAGGGTAAGGATGAATTTATCCAAGATTTGTTCCCAATTAATTAACCTTTTTCTTCTCTTTTATATGTGTAACACTTCCTACCTATTCTCTTTGGAGCTCTAACTGGAATCGGTGAGGGACACAATTATACACTCTTCCCGCTCACAACCCTCCCGCTTCTAAGCTAAATTTTTGGTGCTGATCCGTACCCCGAATACGACGAACACAGAACGATTCCAAACATAAGAGAATATTTAATGCTAAATTTACTTAAAATTAATGAGTGTCGCGTGTGAGTTGCAAAAAAAAATTCATCAATAAATAACACGGTGTGACAAAAAAAAAATCAAAACAAAACTTCTGGGATGGGACGTAGCGTAGGTTGTAGATATAGTTCAGAGGATTTTTGTGGCATACTAGAATTTTTTAGTGCACATCGAAATTTTGAATAACGGTAAAAAAAATCCTTTTTTCGCACCATCACTCACTTATAATCCCATAACTTTGTCATATATCAAATGATTTTTATTTTCTTACCGGTTTTGGAAAGAAAAATTTTGGTCTTTAAAGAATACTATATATTACTGAGCAGGATTCATTTCTTATCTTGGAGTATTTGCTACGTAAACCATTTTGATTGGGTTTTTCCCCATTTTTTTGTCTTTGGTGACGTTTTTGAACACTGTTTGGTTAGAAACCCCCAATATTTGTTTTATTGTTTGAGAACAACACATCTTCACGGTTAGAACGTATGCCTATTTTCTAAAATCGGTCAATAATTAGCAAAGTTATAAAAGTTTTTCGGATAACGAAATTTTCGCAGTATGGTGATGAGTCGCGCCATTATAGCACTGTCGACCGAAAAATTGTTGAGTTTTTAGAGTAAGTTATTGAATAATTTTTTTTAGAATAAGTATTGTATAGCCATGTCCGTCTGTCCGTCAGTCTGTCCGCCTGTCTGTCTGTCCGTCCGTCTGTCAGTCCGTCTGTCCATATTAATAAATAGATCTCAGAGATGGTAAGAGATAGTGGTTTGACATGTATGGATAATAAGCTTCATATGCTTACAGGCAGATCAAGCTTACTTTCAATTATTGCCACGCCCCTCCCGCCCCCGAAATTTTGAAAAAACGTCATATCTTCGGCAGTTTTATAGATAGGAGGTTCGTACTTTTTGGACATATTTAGTAATCGAGATTCTTTATCGGTCCACCAAAGGGATTGGTAAAGATCGGATGAACGATAGTCAAGATATAAACGAAAGAAACTTCTATGCTGCAGCGCAGTAGCAGCATTGCTTTCAGCAGCTACTGCAGCATCTAAATTTACACTGAGCATACACTTTTGTGGGTAAGAGTGTTCTATAGTCAGGCTTCCCCAACTTTCCTACTTGTTTTAATTAGGCTTTTTAAGGTTTTTTTCCTAAAAAGTTAAATAACTCAACAAAATATTACTCGATTTGAATAAACTAAGTTGCAGAAGACGCAAAATTAAATGTTTTTTGAAACTGCATACCAAAATTAAATAGTTTTATAAAAATTTGACCTATTCATTTTTTTTTTTAAGTACGGTGAAGTCGCAAAAAACTGAAAAATTCGATTTGTTTTTTATGTAGCCCCCAATTTTTATCCGAGATTGCAATGTAATACACCGTTGGAAAGGTGTTACATTTCTCTTACCAAAGACGCATTGCAAACTATTATAGGATGCCTAGTTTAAAAAATATGATTTTTTATCTATATCAACCTCGAAAAGATGGACTTTTAACCGTTATTCCAAATTTTGATGTGCACGAATAATTTGTGGTATGCCACAATGTTACATTTAACTATATTTACAACCTACACTATGTCGCATCCCAGAAGTTTTTTGACTGTCACACCGTGTAATCTATATATAAAACTGCTTAACCTGACTGACTGACTGACTTGGCGACCGTCGCACAGCCTAAATGGTAAGAGCTAGAGGGCTGAAATTTGGACCGGAGTTTCCTTATGTGGTGAAAGTGCGTACTAAGACGGGGTTTTGGAAAACTTAGTATGGGAAAAATTTTATTTTTTATCCGATTGACTTGAAACTGGGTTTGTAAGCGAAGTGTACGAAATAATTGGACACATGTTTTCCCGATTTCGGAGGAAATCCACCCACGGGAAAATCCTCGGGAAATTCGATATGCAAAAATCTATTTTTCATCCGATTGACTTGAAATTCGGTTTTGTAAGACAAAGTAAGTAAATTAAATTGAAATGTGATTTTCTGGATGCTGGAAAATTTGTCCGTTGGGTCGGGAAATTCCCGGAAAAGTGTCGGAAAAGTTTGTATGGGGAAAATTTCATTTTTCATCCGATTGACTTGAAATTTGGTTTGTAAGCGTAGTATACGAAATAATTGGACAAGTATTTTTCCAATTTCGGAAAATCCGCCCACAAGGGAAATTCTGGGGAAATTCGATATGCAAAAATCTATTTTTTATCCATTGACTTGAAATTCGATTTGTGAGGACAGTAAGTGAAATAAACTGAAATGCATTCTCCGAAGTTGGAAAATTCGACAGTAGTGTCGGAAAAATTCGCGGAAAAAAGCGTCGGAAAAGTTTGTATGGGGAAAATTTCATTTTTCATCCGATAGACTTGAAATTCGGTTTGTAAGCACAGTATGCAAATTATTGGACTCGTGTTTTCCTGATTTCGGAAAATCCGCCCACAAGGAAAATTCTCGGAGAATTCGATATGCAAAAATCTATTTTTCATCGTATTGACTTGAAATTTGGTTTGTAAAGACAGTAAGTGAATTAAATTGAAATGATATTTTCCGATGTTGGAAAATTCGACCGTAGGGTCGGGAAAATCCCGAAAAAAGTCGGAAAAGTGTATATGAGAAAAGTTTTATTTTTCATCCGATTGACTTGAAATTCAGAAAAGTTTGTGTGGGGAAATTTTTATTTTTCATCCGATTGACTTGAAATTCGGTTTGTGAGGACAGTAAGTGAAATAAAATGAAATGCGATTTTCCGATGTTGGAAAATTCAACCGTAGGATCGGAAAATTCCCGGAAAAGCGTTGGAAAAGTTTGCATTGAGAAATTTTAGTATACGAAATAATTGGACACGTTTTTTTTTCCCGATTTCGAAAAATCTGCGGGCAAGGAAAATTCCCGGGAAATTCGATATGCAAAATGTTTTTTCATCCTATTGACTTGAAATTCGGTTTGTAAGGATAGTAAGTGATATAATTTGTAATGTTATTTTCTAAAGTTGGAAAATTTGACCTTAGGGTTGGAAAACTCAGCAGACAAAAACCTATTTTCAAACGATTGTATTTAAACTTGGTTTGAAGGGATAGTATAAGAAATAACGAAATAACAGTAACTCGGGCTGCCGTTTTTCATTGTACTGGCTGTGTGCGGGACCTGGACCTCGACCTAGAGATGGCACTGGACCTGGACGTGAAAGTGGACGTGGACCTGAAAGTGGCCATTGAGGTGGCCATGGAGGTAACCATGGAGGTGGCCGGAGGTGGTGGCTATGGAGGTGGCCTGGTGAGGTGGCCATGGAGGTAACCATGGTGGAGGTGGCCGTGGAGGTGGCCATGAGGGTGTATGGTGTGGCCATGGAGGTGAGGTGGCCATGGAGGTGGCCATGGAGGTGGTCATGGAGGTGGACCTGTAGGTGATGGAGGTGGAAAATAGTCCAAAAATCGCAATATTTTCAAAATTCTTAATCTCGGTGAAACTTTGGGGATTGGCTAGACGCTTGCCCTGAAGGTTTTTAAGCAGAAGAAATGGGCGGAAAATGGTGCACAATCTGCAAAATTTGAAAAGTTATAGCGTTCATCCGGATGCAATGCAACTTTGAGGAATGGTTGGAGAATTGGTGGAAAATGTTATTTGTTGGCCGATCTTTATCAAATTGTGTTTGTAAGCTTTAAATTTGAAAAGTTCACCACCAAGATCGGAAATGTCAGGAGAGACTTTATTTTAGGCATAAGAGTTAATCTCTGCTTTCAGCCGATGTATGTAAGATACGGTCAAATATTTTCCGATTTGTGAAATCCACCCCCAAGTCGGAAAAGAAAAACTGATACTCTTATCGGTTAAAATAGCTTAACTGACGGCGGCGCAGCGAAGCAAGCCGGGCTACTTGCTAGTATGTATATAAAAAGATGCGTTTGTTTCCACACCCAAGCAATTGCAGCTTGGAACTTTACTCCTTTCTCGGCGCCAACATGTGCCCGTATTTGGCGAAGGATTTGGCGAGAAGTTTCCCACTTGAGTAGGTTGAGAACAGAACGCCTCCTCGATGCGCACAAAAAAAATCTTTTTGGAACGGACTCTCTTGTCTAGTATTCTGAAGCTTTAATGTTGCCTGGTCGGTGGTAGATGGATCTTAGCGGTGGCGCAAATCCCACAAAAATTTTGTACGAGGTGGCCGGGGCGAAATATTGCTCCTCCAGTGCTGGATTATTTTGCTGGCCCAAATCCAAAATCAACAAGGTGACCGGGGCGAAATGCTGCTCCTCCAACTCTCCAACAAAAATTTTTGATCAGCCCGAAAATTCCCGCGCGGACGTGAAGGCATAAATTTAGCCTTCCAGTAAATTAAAGCCGTGGACGGGGACGAAAACCAATCCTCCAAGCCACGCTGAAATAAAACACAATGCTTCACTAATTGGGCCCACTACGACCAACTTCTAAACTCACTTTAAAAAAAAAAAATATTCACTATGTACTTTGAAGAAAAAATTATCAAATATATATATATTTGTGGCTTGCGTCCGCTCTCAAATTTTGGCACTCCAGACTGTGCCATTGACAACGTCCGGTGTTCGCTTTATAGAGGCGCGGTCTTGGCCTAGTTGCCGTTAAAGATCCCATTCCCATGTTCCGTGTCATGGCCCGAATTCAAGGCCAAGGCCTAAGCCCTTAGCTTTGGGGTAGGAGAAGGACGCCTATCTACTCTGTACTTTACCCCGACTATCGATCTCGCCCTGCAACCTATAGAGTGGGATGGCGATCTTTTTTTCTGCTTTCCACCGTTGGATGGCGCTTTCTGATTCTGATCCCACTTCCCCTTCTTACACAAATTTCCCTTCATACATATAAAAAAAATGAATCTTTCCTGATGTGGCTGGTTCCGCCACTCTGCTCTTCCCTTTGGTGGGCGCTGGTAATTCCCGCGTCGATCTCCAGTTGAGTTGCTGGTTACGCCGCTCTGTTTCTGCCTTTGTTGGCGGCTAGTATTGGCCGCTTTGCTCTCCAAGTGGATGGCAGACGATTATGTTGAGAGGTTGACTTCCCTCCTATACCAATGGCCTTGAGGCTCTAAGGTGAATATTGATAATAATGACGGCCTTGCCGGAGTTGCGGATATGAGCCAACTGCTCTTTATTAAATCCAAATTCAAGCTAAAGCTACATTGGTTGCCAGCCAAAGCTAAAGGCAAAAAGTAAACAAAGACAAAGCATAAATTCTGAAGCTACAAATAAAAACGCTGGCTCAACAAAAGTGATAACGCTGCTTTTGCGTCCAAGCAAGGGATCAGGTTACCACTTCAGCCAGGGCACTGAACGCTGGGATTCTCTGCGTCAGCATTATCAGTGCGGGTTGGCTCGCATGGTTTTGTGTGCGAGGGTTACTCGTTAACTTATACGTGACCATATCTCGATACGCTCGCCCTCCACTAACACACACTTAAAACCTGTCGAAAATATCCCCCCATCCTTAAAAAAAGGCTAAATATAAAACAAACAAAAAAAATGCAATGCCAACAACAGGAAAATAGGAGGAGTAAACCAAACGGTCAAAAAATAGCGAAATTTTCATATGAGCTTAGATTATTATGAACACGGGTTACCCGTCTACAATCTATCAAACATAAACTCATATAACTCACGATAAAATTTTGCAAATATAGCGGTTTGTTGGACCGTTCGATCTCATCTCCTATTTCGCCGTCTATTAAACCGAATTTCATAAATACTCATTGATGATTTTGCAATGTCGCGGTTCTTGGACATTTTCCGCACGTTTGTTCAACTGAGAAATCTTCGCAGGCAAGCGTCCAAACATTCCACAATGTTTCATCGCAATCTAATGAACGGTATAAATTTGCGAGTTTCGCGGTTTTGGGACCATTTCATACCTTTGGTACAGCATGTAAAAATAGTCACTATTGCTTAACTAATATTTCTTGGGTAACATTATTCGGAGAATGCAAGTCTTGGTAAAGAAATTGTGCAACATATACGTAAATTTCCTTTTTAAGTGTTTGATAAGAATAATTTAAATTTACCGCTAAGCAAATAATATTATACTTTTAGGGATATTCATGTTAATACATACCCCAATATGTAATAGCCTATTTCCACTATGATCACATATTTCGATATGTACATATTTTTTTTCTGAGCGTTTCCATATGATATGTACATATTTTACAGATTCGTAAACATGTGAATGGCAGCTGACAATTCAAATTTGAGTTATTATGCACTACATCTTTGCACTAAGTGCTATGGAGCTCAAAACAATAAATGCAGTTGCATTTGGTATGAGACATTATTTTATAAATATTGCTTAAGTACTTTTTCAAATAAAAGTGACAAAAGACCAAAAAAATTACAAGCTTGATTTGTGTTTGCCAAATAACATTAAAGAAAAATTCCTAAAGACTCAACATCAAATAAAATAAAACAATATACGAGCTTCTATGCTTTTTTTTTAACATTTTCTTTTATAGTTTGAACATATTAGACTAAAATTCTATAGTGGCATTCTCCTTGCGCTCCTAAATCTCCAAGCGAGCAGTTGCTTGTCGGTCAAGTACCTCCATCTACTCTGTTGTGGCAGCCACCATAGCCTTTACCAACGGTGTCATCTCGGCCTGGTCCAGTTTTCGTTGCTACAGGCAAACTGAATTCCCCATGTGAGGCCAGTAAGCCACACGAGTCACTTTACCTCAACACACTGTTTGAGAAAGAGGATGATGGCTGCGCTGACTTTACGGCTCTCATTTTGATAGAGCACCGTCTGAAACACCTTGCGTTTTTAGTTCAGACCTGTATAAAAAAATCCCTACTTATCTCGTATTTGCTTGTATTTGCGCTTTAAATGTCTAATTTTTTGCGAACGTCTTTCCATTCAATTAATTTGGCAACCATCCTTCCAAATAAATTGGTGTCCTGCGACAAAATTCTTCTCCCACAGATCCATGAGCATGACTTTATGGAGTCCTTCCAAGACACTGACTTACGTTTTGGAGCCATTTGAAATCAAATTTATTAATATTAAGAATAATAACTTGTAGTTTTTACAGGCTCGAGGTCTTACTATGTTATTGACATATCAGGCCTGTTCCGGTTTTCACATATTTCTTCGATTTCAAATGAAATCCAAATCGAACGATTTGGTTTTAGCTGTTCTGGTATTCGAACGATTTGCATTCGATTTGCAATTCGAACGTTTCATTTCCACAATGTTCCCTTTGACTACTTTTTCACCTCAATCAGCTGGTGGAGCAAAACAACAAAATAGAAAACACTCGGCAAAGTCGAAGAAGTTGATTGAATTATAATATTGCTGTTTCAAATGACGTTTTTATTTTTAATGGCATCTAATGAACATGTCCGGAGGCAAAAAATTTATGCACTTCGGAAAAACCGGCAACTGCGAGCATCTACATGCCTAATGGATCTTTCTGAACATCAGTAAGAGCTGCATTTATGAACCTAATTAGCACCATATTTCATATGCCACATAATTTTAGATTCATTCAATCCTATAGAGTTGATAAGCAGACCTTTTCAATGCTTCTGAATAGGATTGGCCCCGAGTCAAGTCACCCTTTAATCCCGAAGACTACTCAATTAGCTGCTGTGCTGAGGTTTTTGGCCACTGGGTCATATCAACTAGGAGTCGCCAAAGATCATGACGTTAACATTGGTAGAAGTACGTTTTCCAAAATACTCCATGAAGTGATTTGCCAACTCGAACACACTATTTGCGCTGAAAATATCAGAGTTCAAATGACACAAGAGCAAATCACAGAATCCAGAAACTATTTTTATTCCAAATTCATGATACCAGGCGTAATTGGATGTGTAGACGGCACTCACATAAAAATAATCAAGCCAACGAAGGATGAATCCCTTTTTTTGAACCGAAAAGGATATTTCAGTCTAAATGCTATGGTGGTAAGTAAAAATGCAACTAAAAATTGGCCAGTGGATGCACAATTTATTGCTTTCCTTTTTAGGTCTGCAACTACAATATGGAGATTTTAGCTATCGATGCCACTCACCCTGGTTCTTGCCACGACTCGTTTGTCTGGAGTAATAGTGAAGCCAGAAATTACTTTTCCAGTACTAGAAACGGAAAATTTTTTATCTTAGCTGATTCCGCCTACACTCTTGAACCCTTTGTGTTGACACCTTATAGGAGTCCAGAAAGTCGATCCATTCAGCACGTCTTCAACCTGAAGCATGCTGCTGCCCGAAACATTGTTGAGCGATCTATGGGACTTTTAAAAAGCAGATTTCGATCAATGCAAGCCACTGTTTTTTACGAGCCACGATTTGTTTGCAGTCTTGTTAATGTCTGTTGCGCACTGCATAATATTTGTCGCAGGGGAAACATACCAATGCCTGATGAAACTGCTGGTGGACTTGAACAGCAGAATAATCAAATAATTGAAAATGCTGAGAGTTTTGAAGAAGATAATCCGAATGGTGCTTCAATAAGGGATGAAATAGCCCGAACATTTATTTAAAAAATAAAAACTAAAAATTAAACAAATAAAAATCAGTTCATATGTGCCATTCTTTGGCTTTTAAGGAACTTTTAACCATTGCATTTCATTTCACAAATGAAATATTGCATTGCCTTCACTGGCTTACTACATTTAAGAACTATTACTTAATTAATTACTTAATTATTACTTAATTTAATTTATTACTTAATTTTGTCCTCTCCTAGAAGAGCATTGAGTTTTCGTTCCTTCAGCTTAAGGATTTGCGAATTTGTCACATTTGCTTCAACCAAAATCTTGTTTTGCTCCTCAATATTTTTGTTTAATTCTGCGATTCCTAGGACGACTTGCTGTAACAGCATATTTTGGTTCTTACACAGAATGTCCAATTCGTTTGGTTCAGTTTGCCGGCGTCGTTTTGGCAAGGGAGCTGACGGAATGTCGTCGAGATCAATGCTCTGATGTGCGTGTTTTGATGTTTCAGGGGCTGGTCTATCAGTTGCTGCATTTTCCTTAAATTCATCTGGTGTCTGTCGAGTCCCAAAAGATTTTGCTCCCTCCACTCCATCGACCATCTTATACAGCCCACATAAAACAGCGATGGATTCTTCGTCAGGTGTTATAGCCATCTGCATATTAGGCCCGCCCCCAGTTGCAGAGGACTCCTTGCGATTATGTGCAAGTTTTTTGCGAATCGTGGCCTTCCAATCCATCCAAACCTGAAAATATCAAATATTGGATTACATTGCCTTAATCCTTCATTTCATTAAAATACCTTTTTCCATCCAGCCATGTCTTTAATGGGAGGACCCACTTCATTCAGTGCAGCTGAAATTTGCGTCCATTTGGCATCAGCAGCCACCCTGTCGCCTTTCACGAATCCCTTTGCCAAATCAGGACTTTTCGACATTTCTTGCAAGAGAATCTTCTCTTGCTCGGCACTCTTGTGTTTGCGCCTAAAAACTATCATTAATAAAAGCAAATAACATTTTATAATAAAATATATGTACTTACATTTTTGCGAATCAACTTTAACGCTGTATATCAAACAGCTGACTGTGTTGAATAATAAAACCAGGGTTGCCAACGGTAACAAATCGATTGGTTCATTCTAATTTAATTTTTTTTTATCTTTTAACCAATCTCTTTGATTAAGTTTTGCGTTTTAGACTTAAAAAAAAAACAGTTAGTTCTTATTTAAAGATTAAACCTCAAATGAAGGTTATTAAAGAAGTGGTGAACTGTTTTACAGAATTATGCAGCTATCTTGACAGCCCTATTCAATTTCATTGCCATCGTTTCATAAAAATGTGAAAACCAGAACAGCTTGAACAAAAAATGTGAATTCGATTTGGCTGGGACATAGCAAAATATAAGCTATTTATAAAAATAATTAATTTGTTTATTAAAAATAATATTTAAAGGAAAGTAAGACTGCAAAAAGTATCTAAATACACTAAACAATGGTACAAAATTAATTTTAAGCCATTAATTTGACGCCTTTATATACAAAATTGCATTTTCTTTTGAATTCACACCCCAAACAAAATGAATTCAAATCGAGTAAATCTATCGAATTGTGATGACCGGAACAGCTAGCCAAATCGAATTCGAGCAAATTTAGTGAAAGTGAAAACCGGAACAGGCCTGTATGAAACTAGCCCTTACCTTCAATAATCATTTCAAATAAATTTTTAGCTAGTTTGTCTTTTGTGACATCGAATTTTACCACAAAAATCAAATTATTTTTTGGTAAATACAAAAAAAAATTATTTATATTTTTTTTTAAAAAAAAATTATAACACATTTTAAATTTAAATATATATTGGTATATTAAAAAATTAAATAATATATATAAATGAAAATAAAAAAAAAAAAAAAAAAAAAAAACAAAAAAAGGCCGACCCCCCCAACACCAAACACCAAATACAATTTATCCCGTTTATTTTCTTTATTTTCTCTCCCTCACACACACCCACCCACAAACACAAAAAAAAACACAAGGCAGGCGGCGGCGGGGGAAAAAAAAAAACACAAAACCCCCCCTTTCCCACAAGCAAAATTGAGTCTATAAAACTGATGTTTATTGTCCGAACTTAGTGATCTTTTTAGAATAGATAGATATTGGGCCTTACTTGATATATGTAAAGTTCGGAAGGTCTATCTAAAAAACTGTGGCTCTGACAGTTTTTTGCGCTTAAAGGGGGGAGGGGGAGGAATTTTCCAAATCTGAAACAAACTCGTTTTGAATAGAGTATACACCTACCTATTTTTGAAGAGCTTTACAGTTCTTATTATAAAAAAAGGTATCGAAGCTATTGAACATCGCTGGGAAAAGTGTATCGACCTAAAAGGATCCTATGTTGAAAAATAAAAAAATTATACATTTTTGTGTTTTAGTAGTTAGGTCGGCAATTTCTGGGACGGCCCTCGTAGCAGACAAGTGAACATTCAGATTAACAGACTACACTTTAAAAAAGAATGGACTCCTTTATCTCCAATCGAAGTTTAATATTTTTCATGTGGGTCTTTCAGCTGATGTGGCAGAGCGAGCTGTAAAAATGGAACAAGACTATATTGGCAAGCTTACAACGATGCCAGCCCAAAAACTGTGTGTACTCCAAGGCGTTGAAACCCACAGAAAAATGTAATCGAATTTTTAATATAAACTCTTTCTTGGCTATTTAAATAAAAAAAGCCACTTTAAGCACATACCAAACTACTGTACCAATTTGTTAAATTCTCACACATAAAGGGATGTCTCTTTGTACTTTGCACCATAGCACAATGGGCCAGATTTCAGTTTGGGCGACATAAATTCGAAAAATGTAGTTAGACAATTGCAATTTGACACATTGGATAGACATAAAGTGTATAATAATTGGACAAAAGTTTTACAACAATCCGACCATGCCCACCCTTACCGCCCACATAAGATTAAGGCCCTCTTCTGGTGTAGGCGAATGAATTTTTCCTGGTTTTTTAAACTTATGGAAAGAAATCGGGAAAAGAATTGTAATACTGTTTTCTGTAGTTGGTTGTACATACTTTTCAATACAAAAAAGTACAAAATTAAAAATGTGTCAATGCGAAGGCTGTTTTTTTGCCTTGAATGTTTGAAGATTTTTAGCGCTTTTTTGCGACCTTTTTTAAAATAAATGTCAAAGTATTTAATTTTTGTGTCAATTTCATTTCTCTTCTCTGTGCTCACTGCATGCTCCTTAAGCTGCTCAAAAATCTAGCTTGAAATTGCACGGCCATTTCGGTCCATATTTTAAAAAGCGATGCATGGCTGAACTCAAACTTTACTGCAAATATCAAGAGAAAGTGCACTTATACACTTTAAGGTCAAACTCTACATATTTACTTTTTGTCAGAAATTGTCAGAAAGTTAGTTTTAACTCCACAATTCACGGGCACGAGGGCTAAATTCTTTCTATATAACGACATGTCAAAACAGTAAACAGAAACAACATTTAACAAGAACAACACACAATTTGTTTCAGTATTCACATTCTACTTACCTTTGCCATTAATTTCCATATTTTACATTCAATTTTTACTCACTGATGATAAATTGGCACAAGATTAAAGTTGAGTGATCGTTCCTAGTTTTTTTAACACAACAAGCAGCTGACCGAACACTTGACTTTGCAGCCCTGCTAAAAGTCCAGGGCAGCACTGATATAAAAACGCTTAGTGGATTTAAAATGCCTAAAGTATGCTCATTAAGATTATTTGATTAAGATCACGATTTGTTTTCATAAAAATTTTGAATTTATGCCGCCTAAACTGAAATCTGGTCCAATGTGCATAGGTACAACGAGTACATTGGGGTTGTGCAAATGTATGCAACAGGGAGAAGGAAGCATCCCCAGCCCTATAAAGTATATATATTCTAGATCAGCACCAAAAACCGAGGTGATTGAGCCATGTCGGTCAGTCCGCATGATCGCACGGACCTTCTAGACATGTAAAATAATGCGCATTATTTATCGATCCTCAAAGTTTAGGAATGACCAGATGGACGATAGTCTATCAATAAGCAGCTCCGTATAAACAACGGCAGCAACCGTGATGCGCAGTACTTTAGTTCAAGTTTAGTTCTTGTGACGCCTCAACTAATAGTTATCCTGGTAGCCTCTTAGAGAACAGAAAGAACTGGTTTTCCCAAGAAATAACCAGCGCAGAAGAGTAAAAATTGTGCAGTAATATGCAATTTCGCATAAATATCTAAAATAAATATTAATTTTGCCTTGGTTATATGAAAAATAATTTTTGCAACGTTCATGCTACATTTTGCCAAGTGTTGTGACTTCAAAGAAAATCTACGCCAAATACTAAGAATTTTAAAATGTAATCAAGGGCAACATTACGTATGAGTGATAAACTTTGAAAATCATTTCGCAGCCACGAACGCGAATACTTTTTTATTTGTTTTTTTTTTTGGTATGCCTTGTTACACCAAAACTCATTGTATATGTAGCGTGTAGTATAAACTTACATTTTTTCATACATCGAATGTCCGCCCTAGTCAACAACTGAACAAGTAAGCAACTGAACAATCAAGTGAACAACTGAAGCTGTGAACAACTGAGCATTTTGAGTGAGCTGACTCGCTTTGAAAAAAAAGAACAAGTGAACATTTTCAGTGAAATGAACAACTTTTACCCAACACTATTTTCTAGATGTTCCTGTGGCGGGGGTCTAACTGCAGTCGCACACACTATTAACTGCACCACAACTAGCCACAACTCTTAAATACATAAAAACGCGATAGAAAAATTTTTTCTTTAATGACAATACACCGAAAAGATATTATATGTGTTTGTGCTCGATGTCAAAATGATTAATTATTGAATTTATGAATGTCGCCTAGGTCATCTTTTGCTTGGCAAAGAAGTCTTCATCCTTTTCATAGATGACGTAACTGACACGAGGACCACAAGCCGTATCTTTAACACTCTCCAATGAAGCCACCATGCGTTGATTGGCATTCATCTCCATAACCAGTTCCATCATCATGCCATAGGAGATGCGTAGCATGCGTATACCTTCACTACGCCATTGTTGTATAATATCGTCATTAGCCGACAGTTCTTCATCCGAACTGAGATACATATACTTAAGGCGGCAGGCTCGATAGCCACTCATCTCCACCAGATTAACAGACTCCGCCTGGCGTCTACGTTTTCGTTGGATTTGAGCTTCTTCAAACAGTCGCTTAGGATTGCTAAAAGTTTCCAAATCGCTGTTTCCACTGATTTTACCACTACTGATGCTGCTGCTGGAGCTGGTGCCGCTGGTGGTGCTGGGGCTCATGCTATTGAGTTCCGTGCTACTTTCGCAGCTGGTGACGCTATCTTCATCATTCAAATCCTGTGCCGTAAATATCCTCAGTAAGAGACAGCTTGGGAACGTAGCAGATGCACCTGACGCGTATATACCAGCAGCAAAAGGTACTGCAGTTGTCCATCGGGGCGTACAGTCTTGAGGAAAAGACGCGTTTTTTTCAAATTAATTGCATTGAGGATTGATCATGGGTCGTGAAGAAAATAAAGGTGTATTTGTTTTACAAATTTGAAGATGGCAAATCTATTTGTAATGTGTGTGGTTTGAAGCTAAGCGGAAAGCACATAACTAATCTGAGGCGCCATTTGTCCTCACAGCATTCAGAAACATTGGAGGATTTGGTTACAAGTAACACAAGTGCGAAACACACAGAAAAAAAAAGAAAGATTTCCATTGAGACAAATGAGAAAATAATTACTTCATCGATCGTGAAAATTATCACCACAGACGGCAGACCCTTTCTGTTATTGGATAGTGAAGGATTCCGCGACATAGTGAATCCCATTTTTGATGCGCTTTCAATGGATCACATAACGTCACGAAACGTAATGGGACATGTTAAAGAAAAAGAGCTGTCCATCAGGACGACATCAAGTCCTTGACAAGAGGAAAATTGATTTCACTAAAAATAGATGTTGCCACTAGGCTGGACAAAGCCATTTTAGGAGTCAACCTACAGATGATTAATTCTTCTATGGAAAAAAGTGAAATCGTAATCAAAACCCTTGGCATGATTCAATTATATGAATCGCATACTGGTCGCTATATAAAGGAACGTATACTTGAAATTTTACAAGAATACGAAATAGATATAGAAAACATTTTTAGGTATGTACATCTTTCCGAACGCAGATTTATTGTAATCTTCAATATTAATATATTAAAAAAATGCATAATTTTATCAGCATAACTTCAGACAATGGCAAAAATATGATCAAGGCCATCGAAATCTTGAACGAAGAGGCTACAGAGCAATGCCTGTTCGAAGATGATACCAGCAGCGGCGAACTCATGGACAAGTTAGATTCCATAAACCTTTCAAATGTACATCTTGTACGATGCGCTGTGCATACGCTTCAATTGTGCGTTTACGATGTAAACAAGCAAAGCGAGATCAGCGAAAATATAACTATTTGCCGTAACTTGTGCAAAACTTTGCGTACAGGAACCCATATAGGTGAGTAAAAAATTTATAATAAGAAAATATAAATAAATTTAAAAGAATATACAAAAATCATACCATTTTACTTTTCAACTGTGTGCAGACGCATGCTCATGGTGTTCAATGGGAGTATACCAACACTTGATGTGGCCATTAAGATGGAATTCAACATTTACCATGTTGAAAAAATTGTTGGAGCTGAGAGAGTTCCTTGCTGCGGAATCGTCTCCAATCTTAACCATCGACTGGACTGGGTCGAGCTTTGCGTTGTATGCATTTAATGATACATTCGAGGCTACTTTAAGGTTACATCATGAACAACTGGTGTATAGTACTTTTCTCATCTTATGGATGGAACTTAGATTGAGATGGAAAAGAGCCAAAATTATAGAGCACAAATGTTATACGATCAGCTTAAGGTGAGGGAGGGTGGTTACTTTGAAAATGAAGCTTTGTTGGCTGCCATTTATTGGATCCACGCATAAGCTTGGTTTTAACCTACAACTAAAAATGTTGGCGAAACAAAATCTGAAAACAAATTGCATTCCGCATTTACCAACTTAACAAGTAAGCAAGCACAGTCTAAGACAGTAGTTTGAAGAGTCCCGTCTAATGTTGTTATATCATTAATTATTGAATGTTGTTTCTAGGGGCGTGGGGGGAAGTTAAAAAGAGATACAACATTGTGTCTGTCATTAACTAATAAAATAACTAAACTTTATTTAGCTCATAAATAATAAAAATAAACTTTTGGGTGTTTTCTTGGTATAAATAGAATTTGCATCGCACTCTGGAGAAGAATTGACAAGTCGCTCAGAAGATCAACTCTCTACTCTACAACTGGCTCAGAGGAAAAGTCGCTGTTCGCTGCATATTTGGTCGGAGTCAATCCAAAACCCAAGCCCAAGCAGAGCCAATAATTATACGGCAATTGTCAAAATTATATACTGACATTGAGGAACTTTTGAGGTGTGTTAGTGAATGGCCGTTTGGGGGGGCCATTAGATGCCAATATTTTAAATTTTTTAATAATTTGAAATTTGTGCTAATCACTTTTGAAGATCTTGCATACTTTTACACTCAAATACTCAAGTATCCGTGAGCGGGGCATTCTCCGCCCTGCACTTTATTTTAAATGAGGCAGCCTTCTTAGTGCAGAACACATAAATTTTGCTGACTGTTTTTAAACTAATTCAGAATAAAAAAAACCAATTGAGGTCATTTAATTCAATGCTTGTATTTTTGGTTCAACATAACATTTATGGCTACAAGTTTCTTGATCAGGTGTTTTCATATCTCTGTGTACACCAAAGAAAAATACTTTTGGCAGACACTTAGGC
>JAEIFV010001798.1:0-17872 GCA_018904265.1 Lordiphosa collinella | reverse complement strand
CTTCGCTGTATTTTTTCTATACAAACCCAAGCTGGGTAGAATCTAAAACATGAAAATCTTATTTGTTTCGGGAGCTTGGCTTCCTGCGTAACTATAAGGAAATACCCATAACATTCTTTTACCCAAGCCCTAAGAACTAATAAGATTCTGGGTATTTGCGTGTTTTGAACCGAAACTTCTAAGTGAATGATCTGCGTTACCATCCAAACTATTTGTAATAAAAGTTTTCATGCGTTCCATTGCCCCAACCCTTGAACTAATATGGTACAGGAGTTTTGGTTTTCTTGAAGAAATCTACTAAATTAGGAACCCATTTTTAGGAAAGCTACCTTTAAATCAACTTTCGTTCCTTTCAACCTTTTATCAATGCAAAAGTTTATTTAAAGGAGAGTAAAACCACTCGAAAATAGGTACTTGGTTCGTTAATGGTTCACACAGTTTCTGAACCGGAGCGCAGGTTCGGCTCAGTACATGGTTTTTAGAGCTAACTGAGCCGCGGTTTCGGTTCGGCTCAATGATTCATGAAGACAATTATGAAAAATTATAATGCCTGTCGTAATGTGACTTTTCGCACACTTTGGAAATTGAATTCTTATAAACTAAAGGGTAATTTTTTATGAGCTATAGGAAAATTTAAAAAAAAAAACACATAAAAAAAAAAATGCTGAAATCTATATTTGAATCGATAGTACAATCCATATAATTTAATATTTGAAGATTATTTCATGCCAATGTTGACCGAGACTACGCCTCAAATGATCCATCCGCTTAGTCCAATTTGGACATACTCTTTCTAACATTCGGCCGGTATCTCACGAATAAATGCTTCAATGTTGTCTTCAATGCGTCAATTGAAGCGGGCTTGTCTGTACAGACATGAGCTTTAACATAGCCCCCACAAAAAAGTCTAAAGGCGTTGAATCGCACGATCTAGGCGGCCAATTGACCGGTCCCGAACGATCCACTCGCCTCTCGATAAGTCCATTGTTGCGGTGTGCTGTGTGGCATGTGGCACCGTCTTGTTGAAACCACATGTCATGCAAGTCAAGCTCTTGCATTTGGGCAAAACAAAGTTGGATTTCATCTCACGGTAAACACTTACCATTCACAATTACGTTACGATTCGCATCATCTTTGAAGAAGTACGGTCCAATGATGCCGCCAGCCCATAAACCGCGCAAACTGTGACTTTTTTCTGGATGCATTGGTAGCTCTTGCAATGCTTCTGGCTGATATGCACTCCAAAATCGACAATTCTGCTTATTTACGTACCCATTGAGCCAAAAATGAGCTTCGTCGCTTAACACAATTTTCGGTAAAAAAGTGGATCTCCGGCCAACTTTCAAGAGACCATTCACCAAAAATTCTACGTTGCGGTAGGTCGTTCGGCTTCAATTCTTGCACCAGCTGTATTTTGAAAGGCTTCACATAAATCCATCGCAATCCACGTTGTTGAGTCACAGAGGCTGAATTGTTGCGAACGGCGACGAATCGGTAATTGATGGTCATCATTAAGACTGGCCAATACAGCAACGATATTTTTCTTCAGTTCACTCTACGTAAACGTGTTGGTGGTTTAATACTTGATACATAGAGATGCGTAAATTTGGTACCTGAAACATTGAGGAGAAGACGTTAAATCCACCAACAAATACCACGCAATTGAAATTCTCTCATTTCGCTCTGAGAGAGCCACGAATAGCCGCTTCAATGTGGGTCGAGTGAAATGACCATACAATGGTAGAGTGCGCGCTATTTAGTTTCTAAGGCTCCGGCTTTGGGAAGCGATTTTTGATATTTTTCTACTTTGCAAGCGTTGCGTGTACGACGATTCATGGTTAAATTATAGACTAAACTGAAGATGTTTGACAGTGAAACAAACACGAAACGTGCGTGAGCTGTTTAAGCCAGTGTTGTCAAAAAAAGATAATAGCTAAAAAACTCCTAAAATATATTAAAATTTTAAAAAATTAAAATAATAATAAAAAATAAATAAAAAAAAAAATATAAATTATAAAAAAAAAAAAACTTATTAAAAAAAAAAAAAAAAAATAAAATAAAAAAAATAAAAAATATCCAAAAAATTAAAAATTAAATAAAATAAAAAAAAAATAAATAAAATAAAAAAATATAGTGAGAAAACTTTTTTGTTTTTCTATGCTTTTTCATATTTCTATTAAGTTTAATGAAAATCGGACAACTATATGGTAGCTACCATACAAAGGTGGTTCCGAAAATAGTCGGTATTAAAATTTTGTTTTTGGTGGTTTTGTATTGAAATTTAATATTTGTTTGTTTTATATGGCTAACCATATTTCCACAAGGTTCTGTCCAAATCGGATAGCCATGCATTTAGCTGACATAGGAACGATCGGTCGGAAAATGGGGAAATGGGACTTAAACTCAGCGAATACTAATATTATATGGTTCTAAGGGTATTTGCCATATTTGGTCTAAATCGGAGGGCATTATGTTAGGTTGGCATAAAACCGATGGAGATGTAAGTAAGAAAAAACTTGTTTTTCACTTTTTAGCCTTCTTAGCTTGCACCTTATTAAGTATATACGCTTTCAGACAGATATTGCCATATTTAATCAAAATCAGTATATCAAAACGAGCACTTGCAGAGGTATTAAACTTTGTTTAATGGTCTTCTAACAGTTTTACATGGCTAATTTGGGTAAGTTTTCCATTTTTCTTCTAAAGTGATACATAATTCTACTCAATTAATGTTTCTACTGCTCAAGTTTTTCATTAAAAAACTAGCTAGCGTTTTGAAAGTGAAATAGGGACGGGTTTCAAGGGCTTAAAGGGCCATTGAGTGCCCGGGATGTTGTGGTAAAAGTGTGGAAAGTCTTGTCTTCAACTTCTTTCTATCTTTTCTACTTGAATCGTCTTGTTCCAAGTCTAAAGCATGCTGATTAAAGTAAAATCTACCAATATCACTTGTGCTTGGCCCAAAACTGGTTCACCAAAGAAGCGATATTCATTCTCTAAACAAAAAAAAAAAATCAAATCTAGCTGGTGGCACCTCCTAGCTTCTGCCACAACTTTCGTTTTCCCTCAGACAGACAGACACACGCACTCAACCGCATAAAAACCTTGGGGCGCCATAAAGCAGCAGCAGCCTCCCTGCTAAAAAAAAAAAAAAAAACTACTCATGGTTAGGGCCAAGCGAGACCCAGACCGGTATCCGACATTCACACACACACACACACTGACTCACACAGACACACATGTAGTAGAAGGTGACGTAATGGCAACTACTCCACTAACACATTTTCTGCATTCCTTCCTGCAGACGACGACGACGAGAGAAAAACTGAATGAAAATTGCAGGCAGCCAACGAAGCGTGCCTAGCGAAAAAAAGGAGAGAAAAAAAAAAAAGCACAGAATCATGAAACTAGAGACACACAGAGCCAAAGCAGACACACACACACACACACGTACATACCACAACGTGGATGCTAGAAAAGAAAGAAAAAAAAAGTAGCCTGACTAGACGACTCCTCTCTCGCTCCCTCAATGGCACTCTTTTGACTCTGTGTGTGTGTGTGTGCGTCTGGTCGACATTCAAGGTTGCCTGGTTGTTGCAGTTGCATTGCTAGGGCTTCTCTCTCCCCCTTGATTTTACAGTTAATCAACTGACTGACTCTCTCTCTGGCTGTGTGTGTGTGTGTGCGATGGTGGAGTAATTAGAAGTGGCCCTACTTCGTTAGCCTTGACTGCCAATCAATTCAATTGAGCGGCCAGACGATGACTCAGTTCTCCCACAAACTCCATCCAACTCTCCTCTATGCCATATTCAAGGCCATTCTCATGCCTTCTCGGAAACGGTTACTCGAAGGCCAACAGATAGACAAAGCAGGGCTAGGCCTCCGCCAGATAAACTCGCCAACTTGCCGCCGCTGCTGCTGCTGCTGCTGCCATCCAGCAACATTCGCGACGTTTCTATTTTCTGCCCCGGACCCAGTCCCAGACCCAGGCAAAGGCAACGAAGTTGCATTTTAGCTTTGCTCAGTCAGTCAGTCAGTTGGTCATGAGTGTCATGTGCATGTGTATACATACGTACGTACGTATGTATGTATGTTTGTATGTGTCTACATAGTAAAGTGTTGGGGCTTCTTCTTGAGTTTCCGTTGTTTGCTGGCGGCGGGCACAGTGGGAGATCATTACACAAATGGCTTCATAATTACCTAGAGAGAGATCTTTTATAACGGTGGATAAAGAGAGCCAGAGCGTAAGCTGTAGTTTGTGTAACATTATGTTAAGTTAACATTACTGTTGTTGAACTGTTAAGGCAAATCTAAGCTGATTCTTATGAAAATTGTTCGCTTTAGAGCTTATGATCGACACGCAGTGGCTATTTAAGCCCTTAAGGCCCTTCCCTTATTCTGTTTGATGTTCTTTAAGCTTAGTTATGTAAACTTAGTGTAAACAACTGGAGCCAGCTTCATTACATTAATAGCAGTCGCTAAGCGTCAGATATCTGTAAAGGGTAGAAAAAGAAGTGCAAGAAGCACTTTGATGCCTAAGCCAAGTACTATGTATGCCCACGACCTATGCGCGCAACGCATAGCTTAATCTCGCGTATAGAAGCTCACGCATAGCACAAGCCTTAGTAAATTGCATTAATATTATACACGTGAGATCGAAGGTAGCGCATTAGACATAGATTCTTTAATAAGAGAGAGAGAGAGAACTCTCCGTTGAGAAAATGCTATATACGTAGTTGTATATGCGACTTAGGAAGAAAGGAAGGATCTTGAAACTCTGTTGGGTACGCAGAATGAGATTAAATTTATCACACCAGTACAAATTCTACGACCACACATCAATGGAAAACCTATGAGATGGAGACTTTACATTTTTCGCGTGGCAAAGTCAGAAATGGCATTGCATTTTATAAGAAACATGGAACCTGGGAAAATATTCCACGAGAAAGCACAGAAAAACCACTTTAAACGACGATAGACGGATTGCCAAAATCAGTAAAGCCGATCCGTTCTTGACCTCGACGCAAATCAGAGGTCGAATTGTGGCAGAGTATGGCGTGAATTTGTCAGCTCAGACCATAAGAAGACGGCTAAATGATATCGGGTTATATGGACGCATTGCCCAAAAAAAAACCATTTCTGTCCATTAAAAATGTTAAAAAGCGCCTTCAATTCGCCACAGAGCATATTCAAAAAGGTCCCAATTTTTGGAACATGATTGTTTGGAGCGACGAATCCAAGTTTAATGTCTTTGGGAGTGATGGTAAACCATATGTACGACGTCCTCCCAACAAACAATTGGACCCCAAATACACGAAGAAGACCGTTAAACATGGTGGCGCTTCGATTAAGGTCTGGGGCTGTTTCACCGCATCGGGCGTAGGTCCCCTAGTGAAGATAGAAGGCATTATGAACGGCAAAATGTACAGGGACATCCTTATTAACAATTTATCTGGAGAATATGCCGATAATTTGCCACTTGCCTGGATATTTCAACAGGACAACGACCCGAAACACATCAGCAATATAGTCAAGTCGTGGCTTAACCAAGAGGCAATCAATGTTTTGCAATGGCCACCGCAGGCCCCGACTTGAACCCTATAGAGAACTTGTGGGGAATTCTTAAACAAGTCGTTGGCCAAAAAACAACCAGCAAATAAAAACGATTTGTGGCGAATTTTGCAAGAAGAGTGGAAGAAAATCACCCCTCAACAGTGCGCACGTCTTGTGGATTCAATGCCAAAGCGTTGCTCCGCTGTTCTTAAGCAGAAAGGTCATCCCACTCAATATTAAAGTAAATTTATTAAAAGTTTAAGGAATATTGGGCAAATTTGAACTTTTTCAACCATTTTTTCCAGGTGGCTTAAGTATGTGAGCAGGACATTTTTGGAGATGGTCTCAGATTTTTTAAGTTTTTCGTTGAATATATATTTTTATAACTTGGTTATTCTTCTATTAGAACACTGATATATAGAACTAATGTGACACAAAAAATTGGAGCTGTGAAATAAAAACTTTTCTTAATTTTCGTTTAAATTCTTGGTGGAAGTCTTGTGGCTTAACTCTATGAGCACCACTGTAGCTTCCTTGCGGGACTCCTGAGGTAACTTGAGCAATTTTCGAAGTGGAGTTGTGACACAAAACTCACTGAGTACGATTCGACAAGTAAGAATGAGTTGGGTTGAACAGATATAACTTGTGTAGTCGTAGAGCGTGATTCACAGAATCGTAAAAACAATATCAGATTGTATCTTATTCGCGAAACTTTCGTTAATTACTAAGGTAAATTCAAAAAGATTTCTCTTTCCTTTTATTTCAAGTGATTTTTTTTTTGCTTTTTGATATATTTTTTTCATTTGTTTTGGTGTCTACGCGGCCGTAATTTGGCTCTATGCAACTCTGTCCTATATTCTTTTACTTTGTGTGCTTGTGTTGGTGAGCAAGAGGGATTCTGACGATTTAACTTGCTTGTGACTTCGGCCTTCGTGCTATTGATACTTAGCTCCTGGTTCTAAGTTAAGAGTTAAAGCTCGGAAAGCTACAAACGGCTCGTAGCTCTTGACTCTGAGTTGCTAGCGAAAGTTCGAGAGTGGGTAGCCAATGGGCCATATAGAGAGAACAAAAAAATGTACTTGTGCTGATGATTTTCTGTGCTTCTCTCAAAAAGCCATATAGAGTGAGGACCAAATCTTTGCCTATAAAATGTGTTGGTCAATCGATTTATTGCTTTTCTGTGCTTCTCTCTCAAAAAGCACGAGTAATTAGGGCTCCCCTTTGCTAGAAACCCAACTCATTTGCCTAGTAAAATTTGTTGAGTGCAATCGATTTACTTGCATTTAAGTGCTTCTCTCTCAAAAAAGCACGAGTAATTAAGGCTCTAAGCACTCTAAAAACAAAACTGAAAGCGATTTTAGTCATATTTGTTGAGAGCATTCGTACTTAAATTATATAGGCTACCTTTATCAGAGTGCACTGACATTTTAAAGACTTCAGAACTGCAGAAATGTAAATGTAGAACAGAATATCATGAATGCAGATAAGTGAGTTTACAATTCAAAAAAAGCACGTGCTGAGTACAGGATTCATAATTAAGGCTCGTTCTTTTAGGTAGGTGGAAAATTCTTGTAGAAAACTCTAAATAAATTGGATCTTAGGCTTAAATAGTTGAATTCCTAGCTTCAATTACCAATTACTTTTCTACCACTGTGCATTAGTCTGCTAGCTGTGCTCGGTCTCTCTTGTGGTTGTTGTTATTGCTGTTTTTTTTTTTGTAAGTGGTAAGTTCTCAGTTTACATCATCCACGCTGACATTGAGGAGGGAGAGCACAAAAAAACAAACAACAACAAGAAAAACTGTGTTTTTTTTTGACTATGAGTAATATGAGCGGCCTAATAACGGTAACTGTGAGCAAATTGAACATGTGGCGCGCATGTAAAAAGCTTTCCCATACTCAACAATGCATTGACTTGCCCAAAAGATCAACGGCATTTGAGCAGTCGCAGCAGCAGCAGCAAGTAGAGCCTAAAAATAAGCACCTCCATATTGCACATACGCTCCGATCGTCAGGCAAAAAAAAAAAATATAAGTAAGCGCATGTGTGTGGCTGTGTGTGTGTATTTGCTGAACACATTTTTTTATCTAATAACCTTGTGCAGTGTTATTAAACCCAAAAAGTTTCTTAACCTCGGCAAAGCAACAACAGCAGCAGCAGCAGCAAAGCGTGAGAGAGCCAACGCAAGAGAGTGACAGAGAGAGAGAGAGAGCAAGCCTGTGTGTATGCAACGACGACGCACAAAGCTTAAATTGAAGAGTGCACACAGCACATATAGTGGGCGCAAGTGTGTGTGTGTGTGTGTGTGTGTCAATTGAACAAAAATGGTCTATAAAATTAATGAGCAGACACATGTAATTGCACACACACACACACAGGGGAATGTGAGAGAGCAAGCAGCTGCGCAGCTGAATTTAAATTTAAATTTTTGTTAAAAAATACAAAAATAAAGCTTAGGCCAGCAAAATTGAAAGATTTCCTTTATTTTCTATACTTAAGCTAGACGTATACACTTACATTTTGGTTTGGCCAGGTGAATGCACTTTGTATAGATGTTAATTCACACACTCACACACACACATACACACTTAGAGAGAGGCCAATAACTGATTGCATCCAGGCCAGTTATCACACTTTTTCGTCGCGTAGGGTGGGGAGGGGGTTGGGTTCACCGCCCTTTAAATACGATTGCCACGCGTTCATCACATTTCTTTTGCACTTCCCTTTCCTTTTCTTATTCTTCTTTGATTGCAAAAAAAAAAAAAAACAACCAGGACGCACTTGATCCGTTTCCCCGTGGCTGCCAACCAAAGCCCAACGCTTCAATTTCTCAACTAAATGTGGAAAACTGCTCATTCCATTGCCGATCTAGGCACGAAAACTATTTTCACTCAAGAGACACACACACACACACACACACAGCCTGTTGCTCGGAAACTTACAACGGCTGTGGCTAGTTTAGCGCTAGAAAAGAGACAAAGTCAAAAAACAACTCAAATAGAAACTAGTTGTGAGAGCGTGCGCCTATAGAGAAACTACTACTAGTTGAGCTTTTGTGAGCGAGTCAAACATCAAATTTACATACAAATGTGGAAAGCTGTGATTGTTTGTAGACCAAACTATGCACTCAGAGAAAAAATAGAGAGAGTTTCATACTTGGATCAATGAAGTTTGATGTTAGAAGCGAATTTCTTGATACAAGAATGCATGTTTTAATCCGTATTTCTTGATTCAAGAGTTTTAAGCCTAGATACAAGTTCGAAAAAGTTGTCAAATCAAGAAGAACAATTCTTGAATCAAAAGCTGAACCGACTCAAAACCCCAGATTGCTCATGTTTGAACCAAGAACTGCATCTTTTGACCCAGAATGAGAGATTGTAAGCCAAATTTCTTGATTCCAGAACTTTATAACTAGATCCAAGTAAAAATATATTCAAATCAAGAAGCACCTTTTTTGAATCAAGTGCTGAATATATTCCTAGCCGAGTATGCTCATTCCAAGACCAAGAACTACTGCATGGCCTTAATTTCAAAAGCATCTTTTGATCAAGAATGGCATTTTTAGGTCAAATTTCTTGATTCAAGAGTTTTTTTTACTAGATCCAAGTACGAAAAGTTCTCAAATCAAGATGTACCATTCTTGAATCAAGAGCTAAGCTGACTCTAAGCCGAGATGGCTCATTCTTGAACCAAGAACTGCATAGCTGCAATTTCAAGAGCGTCTTTTGACCTAGAATACCTTTTTTTTAATACAAATTTCTTGATTCAAGAGTTTTTTTACACCTAATCCAAGTACGAAAAGTTCTTAAACAAGAACAACTGTCCGAAATTTATCCGAAAGGGAGTTAAAACATGGTAATCCTGTATATTCTTCAGTCGAGCCAAAAAAGAGATTGATTACAAAAAACAGGATACTTAAAGCCGTTCCGGGACTTCCTTGTTTTGAATACCATTTCGGATTGATTTAAGCTTTTGTTTTTCTGTGTAGTTTTCCCAACTACTAGAGTCAGGCAAAAGTATGTGACAGGCAAAAGAATATCACCCCATAAAAAAAAGCATAACCGACATTAAAAGCATTACCTTTTCCAACTAGACATGTTTTAATTTGCGTCCCTATACCTAAAGCTCAAATTTTAATTTTTCGTTGCAATGGCTGTTCTGGGGTCTTTTTTTCATCGCAAATTTGACTACAAGTATTAAACTGTGAAAATTTATACTCTTAAAAAAATAAAAATAAAAAGCAAAAATTTTTTTATATTTTCCTGTATGCCTCCATATGTAAATGAATTAACGTAGTTGATGCACGAACGTTTTACTTAAAAAATTATCTAAACATTAAGAAAAAAATTAAAGTTGGAGCGGGATCTTGGGGAACTCAGAAGATGCACACTCCAGCATAATGCGCACTATTCGCACCCCGATAACACGCTAGATTATGGTGTAAATTTAACGAGAAAAAGAAAAAGGATCAAAAAGTTATGTTTTGAGGGACACGACGGAGGACTTCAAAGTTTTTGTTATTAATCATGACTAGTTTTTTTTTCAACTTTATTTAGTTTTGTAGTTGGCGTTGATTTCCACCTCCACGAGTGCCATCCACATTTTCATAGCTTTCACAGTTTTTTATCCCATCACTTTCAGTTATCAAGATATAGCGACAAATATATCTGGCGGCCATTTTGAGTTATGTGATGCACTGATGCAAAGTCCGGTGATTTGTGATCGCTAAGCAAGTTTTTAAGGTTACGTCTACGATGGGCGTACTGTCTCTGTATATGTAAGACCCCATGTAATCCATAATGTCCAAATAAGTATCTGTCTTCAATTGGTTTGTGGTTTGTCTTTATTGGTGCGAGCGCACTCTGTGCCTCGATCTTTACTTGTTCACAAGCTTATGATCCGTTTATTACAAATTCTTAAGGGTTTACCCCTAATGTAAGAACTGCGCTGTCAGAGACGCTGGCAGCAGAGCATTCGGTATTGATATTTGTATATGTATATGTTGCGGCGCTCACGTCGCTAAGAGAGGGAGAGCGAGTTATGTGCGCATGCAAACAGTGACCACGCGTAGCCATTATGCTGACTAGGCGCTTTGGCTGTCCAATGTGTATGTGGTCAAATTACTCCACTTGGTTTATGTAAACATTGCAGCAAAGTGCTACAATGTTTCAATATGTTTACAGTGTGCATTCGATAAGTGCGCATACTACATCTCCTCTTTTGAAAAATAACGTAATTCTATGAAGTTATTTTAGTATTCAGTATTTAATTCTTATATAGTGTTTATAAAATATAGTGTATATTTTTTTTTTGTATGTAGTATATAAAATTGTTGGAATAAAATTTTTGTGTAATTATTATATGTATTATTTTTTTTTTGTTCTTTTTTTTTAAATTCTGTTCTTCGTTTTTTTTTTTTTTTATTGTTTCATATCATTACATTTGTTGTGCGATCAGACCACTTTTTATATATTTCAGATTTTTAGTTATTAAACATTTTTAACCTGTCCTTATGTACTTTCTGTTTTTCTGTTTGCTATCTCTAATTAAAATATTATCATTATCTTCTACTTTTTCTACTGTAAAGGGTCCTAGATACGTAGGATCTAACTTATGACCTGTTTCGTTTTTAGCAAAACTTTATCTCCTACTGATATATCTACGTTCCTTACTAATTTATCGTAGATTTCTTTATTTTTCGCTTATGCTCTTCAACATTATTGTAGCTCTTTTTATATGCTAATTCTAATCTATATTTGCTTTCCCTTAGCGTAATCATCATATTATATATAGGTTCTATATTATTTATGGTATTAAAATGTTTTGGCAAATTATTTGTTTTACCAAAGACGAGTTCATATGGACAATACTTATGTGTCATAGACGGAGTCGTATTGAAACAGTATACGAAATATTGAAGCCATACGTCCCAATCAGTTTTATCAACCGATATATATGAACGTATGTATTCGTTAAAAGTTCGGTGGCTTCTTTCTACTGTTCCAACTGTCTGATGGTGGTGTGCAGTTGATGTTATATTGTTTATTTTTAGGTATTTGCACAAATCATTAATTATTGAATTTTTATATTCTGTTCCCATGTCCGTAATGAACGTCTTCATCGGACCGTACTTCAGAATAAATGATTCAAATATTGCCTTAGCAACGTACTTGCATTTTTATTTGGAATTGGAATCATAACTACAATATTTAGTCAAGTCACATATTAAGGTGACTGCGTATTCGTTTCCATTATCTGACTTGGGTAGCGGACCAATAGTGTCTACTATAACCCTGTCGAAAATATTTACTGGTGTTTCAGTAATTGTTAAAGGAGTTTTTATATTTGTTGTCACTTTTGATTTTTGACATTTTTGACATTTCCGTATGTACTCAGTAATATCTCGAGTCATGCCTTTCCAAAAATAATGTCTTTTGACCTTGGCCGGGTTTTTGCAATGCCAGTGTGACCTCCTTGTATTGGATCATCATGTAATGTAGACAATATAGCTTCTTTTTCTTTTTCTTTTCTATTAGGGTCACCGGGTTGAGTAGCGCTACTCTCAATGATTTTAGTGTTTTATTGCCCATTTGTTTAAAATTATCAATTGAAACTTGTTCAAAGATATTTTCCCACGGTGCCAGTTTGAGTTGGCTGGAGCTTATGTATACCGGCCTGCATTTCAAGCCTTTGGAAGAACTGACCTAAGTCTAGAATTCCATTAGTATATAAATCGCTAACATCATATCTTGCAATAATTTCCTTTCCATGTTTAAAGAAACATAGATATTCTTTGATTGGAGACACTACTTTTCGTACTTCGTCATTGTTGATGACTTCTTAGTTGGGCTTTGAGGCTTTTTCTATAGATTGCCCTAGGCAATTCTATTTCTTTTTCTCTTTTCTCCTGCGCAGGATTTTTGTCTACTTTGGTATCTTGTAGTGACTTTCATTATATTTCTGTTGATTGCTTTAGCTCTGTGATGGTTATTCTTGATAACGCATCAGCTACAAAATTGTCTTTTCCCTTTAGATATTCAACTGTAAAATTATATTCCTCTAATTCAAGCCGCATTCGTGTGAGCTTAGAGCTTGGATTTATCATTGAGAACAAGTATGTGAGTGGTCTGTGATCTGTTTTGATCCTGAAGTGTCGGCCATAAATGTATGGTCTAAAATGAGTTATTGCCCAATGGTGCTGCCAATTCTTGTTCTGTTGTGCTTTTATTACTTTCACCCTTAGTAAACGCTCTTGATGCATACGCAACTGGGAGTTGGAGTCCATTTTTGTTTTGAGTTAAAACTGCTCCGCAAGCTTGTTTACTTGCATCTGTTATTATGCAAAACTCTTTGGTGAAATCTGGGTATTGTAATAAGTTTGGATTTATTAGTGCCATTTGAGATGTTCAAAGGCATGCTGGCAATCAGCTGTCCATTCGAATTTAACATCTTTTTTACATAATCTTGTTATGTGGCAGAGAATATTCGGCAAAGTTTTGGATAAAACGTCTATAGTAATTGCAAAATGCAACGAATCGTCTAGCGCTGTCCGCATCATGTGGGACTGGGTAATTTTGATGACGTCGTATTTTTTGTCATCTGGCAAGATTCCTTTATCTGTGCACTTGTGTCCCAAAATGTGACTTCGTGCATGAAAAATGAACATTTTTCAGGATGTAACTTTAAGTTGTATTCTCTACATTTCTCAAAACATCAGGTTAAGTTTTTAGGCATATGTTTTTCAGAACAACCAATGACTATTAAATCATCCATATAAAGAAAAGCTTGAGATGGTTCTAGTCCGGAGAATGCAATAGTCATCATTCTCTGGAATGAATTTGGTGCTATTTTTAGACCAAATGGTAGACGCGTGAAGCGATATGAACCATTGTTTGTTGAAAAAGACGTTATATCTCTTGAACTTTTTTCAAGTTCAATTTGATGAAAACCAGACATTAAGTCTAGGCATGAAAAATATTTCGCTCTTCCTAGTTGATCTAAAATATCATCAATTCTAGGTAATGGAAATTTATCAGACAACAGTTTTTTATTAATCTGACGATAGTCAATTACTAATCGCCATTTTTCGTTCAGAACCGGGGGAGATTTTTTCGGAACTAACAAAAGTGGGCTGTTATACGGTGACACAGACGGTTCGACTATTTTATTGTCGATTAATTTTTGTACCTGTTCTTGTATTTCGTCTATCTGACTATGAGGATTTCTGTAATTTTTTATGTATACTGGTTCATCATCATTCAATCTTAGTTTTTGTTTTTGTAGAAATTGTTTGTTGTTATTGATTCGGTTTCAAGTCCGAATACATCACTATATTCAGTGCATAAATCTGTTAGTTGTGACTTGAATTGTGGTGGAAAGTTTTGTTAATTGAGATATGATTTGTTCTTCATCGGAATTAGTTTGAACTATATCGTAGTTCGAAAGATGATTCATATTGCAAATTTTTTATATTCACTATTTGATCTGTACTGGTTGTATTTAGTAATCGGACAAATGCATTTTGGTTGTAGCAATAGTATTTGCAACATAAATGCCAGTTTGAATTTTTGGTTGGGGAATTAATACGCTATCTTCATTTGAGGATATATGTATTTTTTCGGATTACTTGAGATCTTTGCTGGTAGAATTATTGAGTTGTTACCAGAACTGTAGAAAAAAAAAAAAAATTTGTTGGTTGAAGGTTCATAATTGACAATTGAATTTTTAGAAACGATGCCTATTATTCAACACAGGCAGGAAAAAGTAAGTACTATATGAAAATGTGTGGAATTATGTATTTGTTGTTGTATTCGAGTGGGAGTTAATTTGATTGAATTAATTTTGGCTATGCTTGAATACTAATTTTTTTTGTTTTCCTGAATATCATGAAAGATATCAGAATTTTCTTTTAAGAAATGTTGACCTGTGTCTATTAAAAAGACAAGTTTTTTATTCGTTTCTACATTAGGAAGAATTTACAGAATATGTTCTGGCTACGATTGATGGTGTAGACTTTCTATGGTTTTTTACTGTTGTGCATCTAAAGGCTGTTGGGGGTTCCCCGATTTATTCTTGGGTTATTTACGAATATTACTTGGTTATTATTATTTGGCCTCTATTGTTATTATTATTTCCATTTGCACATTACCTCTGCCTCCCACGAATTGTTGCTTACCGTTGTTGTGTAGTTATTTCTGTTTTGGTAGCTGCCATTGCCTCTACCAGATATATTTCCTCTCATAGTTGTTTCCTTGTTTCTTCACTAGTTATTACCACGGTAACCAATGTTAATCTCTTTGGGGAATACATCACTGTATTCACACACGTAACTATGGTAACCTGGTACGGATGTAGTGTGCTGACGCGGCTGCCGATCCATTGTTGTACAGAAACCAGATTTAAAATCGTTTTGACACTTTCATGATCGGTTTTCTAATCATTTGTGTCAATGGCTCTCTAACTTAAGCTGAGAGTGTCTGCATTTTCGGCGGGTATGCCTTGGTCCCATATGATGATTCCCAAGAAGTTGTCGCAAATTTTCAACCTCATTTGTAAACTGGGTGTTTTACCTTTTTTGGGTAAGTGTAAAGCCATTTTTGTTCTTTGTTAGCGGGTGTTTCAGATTCTACGGTCTGTATTTTGTTATTATCCCTTCTATTGTAGTCTCATTTTGATCTCTTGTTAAGGGTTGTGCCAGTTATTTTAGATTTAATCACTTCAATTCGCAAGAGCCCATTATTTTCCTTAGTCAGGTTTACTATCCTTAGGGCGGTTAAGAATTTCTCAGATGAATTTTCTTTCCGTCAAAATCAGCAGGTATTGTTTGGGCAATTTCCTGATGTATGCCCTCTGGGAGGTACTGCTTCTTCCATATTGGTATATTTTGTCTCTTCCTCGTTTGAATTTGATGTCGGATTCTGTAATTCTTCTGTTATTTCTTCTGCTATTTCAGGTAATAATATTACTGCAGGAATTGTTAGATCGTGTAGATCTTTTTTCTTTTTATATCTATGTTTTCGTTATCTTCATTATCTGATTCGTCGTCTTCTGTTAAGACGTTTTCCAGAAATCTGTTACTTCTAATTCTTCCCAAGTTCTATGGTCAAAGGTGTGTTTAAGATAGTCGGGGCTGAAATATTTAAATTATACTTATCCTGATTGTTAGTAAATTCGATCGTAATCTAATTGCTAACTTTGATATTTTAGACCGTTCATTCTGGCTTATATTATCTTTGTTTTCATGGCTATTATTCTTTGTCTCATTGAAGGATTCGACAAGTATTTGAGCATGTTTATTTATTGTGTCTTTCTGTATAGCTCTATTTTGGCTTAAACATTTGTAAGACTTGTCAAAGGTATTTTTTATTTTGTGGATTTGGTTTTCAAATGCTCCCATTCCATATTTAATTAAGCTCATTTCTCATTTTATATTGTTCATGTCTCATTTGGTAATTATGTTTTTAGTTTTTTTTTATTTTCTTTAGAAAATTTTGTTTTGTATACCTTGGTAATAATCGTCGTTTGAGCGAAAAAATTTTTTTTTAGGACTTATCAAGTCATTAGCATGGCTTATGGCTCTTTTGGATATACATTTATTGTGCATCTTATATGCTTTAAAAAGGATATAGGCACACATTATAACAACGATTATTATCAAAAAGTATGTTTGTTAAAGTCATGTCAATTGTGTTTGATTCTACTTTGTTTATTACGTTTGCAGTGGAATCCACTGTTTTTGAATCAATTAACCCCATATTGGGTGTTTTATTCTTTATGGAAAATATATTAAGAATTTTTGGATTCTGTCATTAATTGAGAAATCTAAATCTTTGCTTATACGGTTACTATTCATTTAACTTTACAGTTTGAAAATTTGTATGTCTTGCCTGCGATTGCTTTTTGTTTTCCTTTCCTTTTTTTTTTTTTTATTTAATGTTTATAACTGAAAATCTTAATTTTTGTCAAAAAATTATAATTTATTTGGAAAAATTTGTTTTTTTTTTTTTTTTACGAAGAATGAAATTTGTATGTTTTTTTTTTTGAATATACAATAATAATGTGTCCCTAATACGTCTTACGACGGTGAGAATGGTTGGGATATTAAGGGGTGGGTCACAGTTTTCCTACCTAATAGAATCTTTTCGGGCCGTTTAAGTCGACAGCTCAAAATTAAAATGTTTCGTACAATGTTTTTTTTAAAATTTCATTTGTGTTTTTTTTTATAATCTAAACTGCTCATCCTTCCTTCAGATCTCATTGGTGGTGGGGAGGTTTATGTGGGGTTGTGATCTTCGGTCTTCCTCTGGTCTGGCTTGACGTGCCAGACGGGTCCGGTGCTGGCTGCACAGGTTTATTGGTTTTGTGGCATGTATACTGACATGCTGGTGTGTAGAGTGGGCCTCTACAGTCTCCTGGGCACTGCTTTTTAAGTTGGGGGATCAGCTTCTCTGTGGGTGGTTTTGTTTTAGGATATGCTTTTTGATATGGATTGAATTTAGGAGTTTTCGAATGTAGGAGTTTGTTTTGTTTTATTTTGTATTTGTTGCTGTGACAATGATAACTCCTCGTGGAGTTCACAGGCATCCTCCCATTTTGGGGGATTTTCACTGTTCAATGCCTTTTTTATTTCTGGCAATTCTTTTTGAAAATTTTGCAACGAAGACCTCCTTTTTTCTTTTGAGGTTTCATACTTAGTAATTTTTTGAACAAAACACCTAGCATTCTACTCACTCTGTAATTTTTGTTTTTGGTTTCCGCATATCTTTCTTCCTTCCTTCTGGGTTGTTTTTGTGTTTTTCTTCCTCCTTCCTTCCTTCTGGGTTGTTTTTTGTGTTTTTCTTCCTTCCTTCCTTCTGGGTAGCCTCCAGGCTCTACGTCACGGTCGCCATGTAAGACCCCATGTAATCCATAATGTCCAAATAAGTATCTGTCTTCAATTTGGTTTGTGGTTTTGTCTTTATTGGTGCGAGCGCACTCTGTGCCTCGATCTTTACTTGTTCACAAGCTTATGCATAATGTTTATTACAAATTCTTAAGAGTGGGTTTACCCCTAAGGCTAAGAACTGCGCTGTCAGAGACGCTGGCAGCAGAGCATTCGGTATTGATATTTGTATATGTATATGTTGCGGCGCTCACGTCGCTAAGAGAGGGAGAGCGAGTTATGTGCGCATGCAAACAGTGACCACGCGTAGCCATTATGCTGACTAGGCGCTTTGGCTGTCCAATGTGTATGTGGTCAAATTACTCCACTTGGTTTACGTAAACATTGCAGCAAAGTGCTACAATGTGTTTCAATATGTTTACAGTGTGCATTCGATAAGTGC